>JAQQSZ010019387.1:0-10374 GCA_028646595.1 Phalanger gymnotis
TCGCCCAGGCTGGAGCCGCCTGACATCTTTGCGGCACTATGTGGTAATCCACTGAATGAGGGTCTGCTCCAGATGGGGATCATACTGCTTCTCAATTTTCTGCTGTACCTCCCAGCTCAGGCCGTAAGCAGGTCCCCTGTTGGCCATTTTGAGATGGTGATGCAGGTATTTTTACTGTGAGGTGGTAGATAGAGAGATCAATGACCATTTCTAATGTTCATTCTTCTTGTCCTCTGTAGCCTTTGATCATGCTCTTCCATACTCTCTTTTCTCTAAGTTTTTGGGATACCATGTTCTCCTTCTGCTTATCTGACAGATCCTTCTCATTCTCCTTTCCTGGATCTTCATCTAGGTTACACCTGCTAACTCACAAGGTTTTGTCCTGGTCTTTCTTTTCTTCTCCCTCTATAGTATTTCGCTTAATGATCTTATCAGTTCCCAAGGATTTAATGATAATTTCTATGCTGATAACTCTCAGATATATGGATTCGACCCTAGCCTTTCTGCTGACCTTAAGTATCAAATCTACAACTATTTATTGGACTTCTCAAATGAGATGTTCTACTCATATCTGAAGCTCAATATGTTCAAACCTGAACTCGTTATCTCCTTCCCCCCCGCAAAAAAACCTTTCCTTTCTTCTTAAAATCTCTATTATTATCGAGGACACCACCATCCTCCCAGATATACAGGCTCACAGCCCAAGCGTCATCCTTGACTCTTCATGCTCTCTCTGACCCCATCCCCATGTCCAAACTATCACCAAGGCCTTTCAGTGTTAGCATTGTAACATCTCTTGAATATTCCTCCTTTCCTCTTCTGACACTGCCACAACCTTGGCTCAGGGCCTCATCGCCTTAGGTCTGGATCATTGTTGAGAGTCTGCTCTTTGGTCTGCCTGCACCAAGCCTTTCTCCATTCTACTTGATCCTCCATTCAGCAGTCAATGTGATCTTCCTAAAGCACAGCTCTGGCCACATCAACCCCTACTTGGCGTCGCTTCCAGGATCAAATGTAAAGTCTTATGTTTCATGTCCAATGCCTTTTATTACCTAATGACCTCCTTGGCTTTCCATGTCTTCTTATGTGCCTCACATACTCTTCAATCCAATGGCATTGGCCTCCTTCCTATTCTTCACACAAGGCACTCCATCTCCCAGCTCAGCATGTCTTTTACTGGCTGTCTGCCATGCCTGGGTTGCTCTTCCTCCTTGTCTCCACCTCCTGTTTTCCTTCAAGTCCCAGGTAAAATTCTACCTTCTACAAGAAACCTTTCTTGAATTCCCTTTATCCCTTCTTTCTGTTGGTCATCTCAAGTTTATCTTTGATGTGCCTTGTCCATGTATAGTTGTTTGCATGTCGTTTCCCATTTGATTCCTTGAGAGAAGGTACTATCTTTTGTCTTTATTTTTATCCCGAGCACTGAGAGCAATGCCTGGCACCTGCTTAATCAATGCTAGTTTCCTAACAACTATATTCTTTCTCTTAAGGTCCCTCCCACATCTGACTGCCTGTGTTCTATGTTCCTAGGTCCCTTACAATCCTATTGGTCTTTGTTCTACCAGTGAATTAAAAAGCCCAAACAATTATTTTAAAGACATACTGCATCAAACATTATATTAGGTACTAGGAATACAAAGACAAAAGAGAAATCATCTTTGCACTTAAAGAGCTTACGTTTTATTCAGGGGACACACTTACCTGTGTAGGTAATAGTTTGTAGTTCTGATAGTCTACTTCTCAAGATTCTGGCAGTATTCACATTATCTTTTCTATATTCTAAGGTCCCTTACAGGTGAAATATTCTATATTCTAGGTTCTCTCCCACCTTTGACATTCTGTGTTCTCAGGTCCTTCTTACCCCTGTCATTATGAATTTTGCCTGTGATTCCCCAGTCTGACATTATAAGGTCCTTTCCAACACTGACATGCTGTGTTCTAAGCTGGGGGCAATGTTCCTGGAAAAGTTCACATACCTTTGAAAAAAAAAAACATCCATGGAAGAGGCCAAGGTTGGCCTCCAAGTTATTTTTCACTGCAGGACTTTCAGAGTAAATTGGCTCTTTAAGATTAGATCCTTCACCATACCCAAACTCACTTCATCAAGGAGAAATCAAAATTAGAAAAGGCCTGAAATTTATTAATTTCATTAGAGGAGTCAGGGACCAGAGATGCCACCTGGCTATTTTAGTTAAACTCTCCAGTCTGAGTAATTTGGGATAAAACATTGTAGTTTTCAGATTTGCCAAAGCTTCCTAAACATTGTAATTTGTGGTTTTGAAATTGAAACGACCCAATTATGTCCCTAGGGCCACAGATGTAATTGTGCCTGGGTGCAATTACAGAAGGATTACGGGATTGTACTTAAAAATCACAGACTGCAAAGACAGTGTGTTCTTTGAAGGGATTGGCAGTTTGGGGGCCAAGAGAGAGTTCCCACTTCTTGAATGTTTGAGGTTTCCAAAGCACTTCCCTCCCAGCAACTCTGTGAACCGGTAGGGAGTCTGAAGGAACTTTGCTTTGTTAGTGAAGATGGAATCTCCTTCCACCCATACAGATCACAACTTGATTGTGTCTTAATAGGATTTCAGACTTCAGACTGAAGGGCTAGTATTTCAGTTCCATGGAGTTGGTGTCAGCACAGAAAGGGTTAAGTGGCTTGCCTTACATCACCTGTGCCAGTAAGCAAAATTCAAATTCAGTTTTTCCTGATTCCAAGCCCCAGATCCATGCTGCCATTTTAAAGATGAGGAAACTGAGTCCTAGAGAGGTTCCTTCCAGCTCTATACCTCAATTACAATATGGATTGGTTAGAGAAAGAATTTTTTATTTTTGAAAAAAATGCAGTATAAGAATACACAAAATGAGTAAAGTACTATGGCATATAAAATATTTAGTTATGCATTTATTAATATATATATGTTACATCTATACACATACACACATGCATATATATGCATATATATATTCATATATATGCATATGGAATTTTCAAATCAAAGCAATTCATCTAAAGCTAGTGCAATATCTCTGGTTATGGTATAGAGGGGCAGAATCTTACACTTGAAAATAGAAGATCTACATTACAATCCTGACTCTAACATACTAATTATGTGATGGAGAAGTCAACATTTCATTTCTCTCTGTCCCTATATACTCATCTACAAACAGTAAAGCCTAGACCAGTTGACTGTTGAGGACCTTTCTCTATCTGACAATATTTTCCCTTATGCTGAGATCTTTGCCAATCTTTGCCAATTTGTGTTCTGTGGCCTAAGGTTTCCTCCCCTGCTACTATTCTCTGTTTTATCCCAAGTTTCCTTCTGTCTCTCACATTATCCATTATGTGTTCTAATACACCTCCCAGCCCTCCTGTGCATTAAGGTCTCTTCTATCTCCTATACTCCATGATCTACGACCGCTTGCATCTTTGACATTCTCTTTTCTCTACTCTAAAGCAGGGGTCTAACCAAGAGTCCACAGAGGCCAAAGAAGTCAATGGATAGATTTCAGGCAGCCTGTAAACTTGAAAGGAGAAAAATCCATATTTTAATATAATTGGTTTCCTTTATAATCCTATGTTTTATATTTTTTTGTGATTAAAAACATAAGGGATCCATAAGCTTCACCAGAGACTGCCAAAGGGGTCCAGGGCACACAAAAAGGTTAGAAAATCCTACATAATGTATTTCCCAGCTTTGACAATTTTTATTCTATGTCCTAAGGTCTCTCCAAGCCCTCAGATTTTCTGTTTTAAGATCCTTATTATTTCCCATAGTCTATGTACTAAGGTCCCTTAAAGTTCAGAGATGCTACATCCTAAGGTTCCTCTAAGTCCTGACATTCTGTGAGTCCTTCAGTCAACTAGCATTTATTAGGCATCTTCTATGTGGCAGGCCCTGTGTTTATTACCAGGGCCACAAAGAAATGTGAAAGACCCCAAGGATCTCGCAATGGGGAGACAATAGGTAAATGCCTATGTACAGACAAGTTTTGTGCAGATAAATTTGAGGGAGCTGCAGAGACAAGGCACCAACATTAAGGACTAGGAAGGTCTTCATTCAGAAGGTGGGACTTTAACCGAAATTTGAAGGAAACCAGAGAAGCTGCAGGTGGGATGCGGAGGAAGAGAATTCCAGCCATGGTGGACAGCTGGCAACAATCTCCACAACTGGGAAATGGGGTGTCACCACAACGAGCAAGCTTTTGCAATTGTATGGGCAAGAAGTGCTGAGGACCTGCCCCAGGAGGCTGTCAGTGTCAGAGGAGAGAAGGGTGAGTATATACAAGACATATTAATGAGGGGGAAATGGTGATATTTGACAAGACATGGGTTATGGGGGATGAGAGAGAATGACACCTAGATCATGAGGCTGACATTCTATGATGCTACAATTTCCAAGACGCTATTTTTTTATTCTCTAAGTCAGTGTTCTATGCATGCTCCCTCCTCCCTGTGGGGAAATTTTTACAAGAGGTAGTCATTGCTGAGGACTATAAAAAGCTGTTTCCCATTAGCCTATCAATTATTGGAATTGATTAGAATATGTTTTCTTCATTCCCCAGGGAAGGAAATGAGATGCTATAGATTTCCATCACTTTTCATTATGCTTGGAAAGCTCTTTGGGTGTAGCTGCTGCTGGAGGTGGGAGTGTGGGGGTGGAGAGGATGAAGCTTTAATACATCTATGCTTTTCTCCTTTAGTTCTTTTGCAAAGACCCAAGTCAAGCTGGCAGCTCCCTTAGCCTGATGGCAGAGCTGGGAACTGAGATCTGAGTTCTGATCATTTTTGCCCTTGCTCTGATTACAGCCCCCAATGTGTTTTACCCTCTCCTCTATGCCTGTCTCAGCCTGAACTAGGCTCTGACCAGATTTATCATAAGGTTGTCAGCACAGAGGGGAGAAACAAACAGCTACTCAGAAACTTTCCACTGAAATGTGTCTACACCAGCTTTGGGGATCAGATAAGAAGCATATCTTAGAAACACAGGCATAGAGTTGAGAAAGCCATAAAATGACTGTGAGCATAAATAAATTGGGTGACTCTCTGGGGCTGACGTTGAGGGAAGTTTGCTCAGAACTTTGTACAAACTTCTATTTGAGAATACTTCCATCACAACACGAGGGGATCTATCTGAAATTACAAGTAGCTGCAAATTCTACCATACCTTACCAGACACCCCTCCCCAACAACAACAAAAGGTTTAGGACATAGATCACCATGACTGACTTAAAAGGAAGACACTTATGTGTTTGTCCATCATTCATTGATTTAATCCACAAACAGTTATTAAGTAATTTCTAATTAAAATAGGTTTGGTTTTAAGATATCCAGAATCTCATCACTGGAAGGAACCATAGAGGTAAACTTAGAAATGAAAATCTTTCTTCCTCCTTCTCTACCCTTCCCCACCAGATAAGTGGCTTCTCAGAAATTTATTTTGAAGACTTCTAATGAGAAGGAAGCCCTTAGCAGGTCCTTTTTTTTTTTGAGGGTGGAAGGCAGGGCAATTGGGGTTAAGTGACTTTCCCAAGGTCACAGAGCTAATACATGAGGCCAAATTTGAACTCAGGTCCTCCCAACTCCAGGGCCAGTGCTCTACTCATTGCACCACCTACCTGCCCTGAGAAGGTCCTTTATAAAAAAATTTCAAATCTCAATTTGCTTCCTATGATTTCCCCCATTGCTCCTGATTCTATCTTGGGAAGCCAAGGAGAACAAGTTTAATCAATGCCTCCTCCAGGCCAATCAAATATGTAAGACCTAAACATCTCTTTTTTCCAGAGTACACATATATAGCAACTTCAAACAATTTTCACAGGTGATAAGCTCATCTTGTTTATAAAGATCATTTTTCTTCTTGTCTCTCTCATTGGACTGGGAGCTTCTTGAGAACAAGGACTGTCTTTTGCCTTTCTTCATATCCCCGGTGTTTAGCATAGGGCCTGGAACATAGTGGGTACTTAATGACTGCTTTTTGACAGAATGGCTGGCTGATTTAAGACCCTTCTCTCCCCAGTTTGCTTCCACTAAATGTTTGCCAATTGATAAATGTTTTTCCCCTAAAGTTTGAGATTCAAAATGGAGCCCAGTACTCCAGAAAAGATCTGACCAAGGCTGCCCAAACATTTATGTAGTACCCACTATGTGCCAGGAATTGTGCCAAGCACTTTACAACTATTATCTCATTTGATCCTCACAATAACCCTGGGAGGCAGGTGCTATATTATTACCCCCATTTTATAATTCAGGAAACTGAGACAAGGAAAAGTTAAGTGACATGCATAAAGTCACACAGCCAGTAATTGCCTCAAGTTACATTTGAACTCAGTTCTTCTTGACTCCAGGCTTAGCATTCTATTCACTATACCATCTTGCTGCCTTTTTCAGCTACCACATTATTGACTCCTGTTGAGCTTGTGGGGGTTCACTAAAGTTCCTACATCTTTTTCAGATCAACTTCTTTGTGGCTGTGACTCCCTGACATTGTGTTTGTGAAGTTATTTTAATGAATTCACATGTATGATCTGGGTTAGCATGCCCGAACTACCACTTTGTAGTGGTGCAACTTTGGCTAAGTCCATTAACTTCTCTGAGGCCTAGGTCTTCATATGGAAAGTGTGAATAATAATAAAAAACAAGAAATAGTAACATTCATAGCAAATTTCAACTTTTTTGGATAATTATATAATAATAATAGCTAGCATTTATATAAGCACTTTAATATTGACAAAGTGCTTTACAAATATGATTTCATTTTATCCTTACAACAATCCCAGGAGGTGGGTGCTATCATTATCTACATTTTCAGAAGAAAAAACTAAAGCCTGGAGAGGTTAACTCACTTGCACAGGGTCCCACAGCTAAAAAGTGTCTGACATGAGCTTTGAACTTAGGTCTTCCTGACTCCAGACCCAGCACTCCAATCAGCTGCCCCTACATTGTCTCATTTGATCCTCACAGCGTTAGGTAGATGCTAGCATTCATCTCCCCCATCTTCTGGTGAGGATTACAGAGATCTGAGCTGGCTGGAGACTGCAGGAAGGTAGGAACAATGTATCCAAACTTGGCCTCTCCCCTAGCACCCTGGACAGAGTTCTTCACACAGTAATAGATTAAGAAGTGTTTGTTCAATGAATGAATGAATGCCTGTTCTTTCCACTGTGCTCAGTGTGTTTCCCCTCTCTTCTCTATATGTCTCTTCTTCCCTATTACGTTGGGAGCTCCACTAGAGTGGAGGCATGTTGGATGTAATCTGGTGTCATCTCTTCTACACAATGTCTTTCCTGAACACAGTAGAAAGTAGGACTCTAATTAATGGGGGCTGGATTAAATTCAATGAGATATTTTAGTTTTTTTTTTTCCCCTGAGGTGTGAATGGAGATTAAAATTTCTAGGGGCAGCTAGGTGGCACAGCGAATAGAGCACCAGCCTTACAGTCAGGAGGACCTGAGTTCAAATCTGAACTCAGACACTTGACACACTTACTAGCTGTGTGACATTGGGGAAGTCACTTAACCCAAATTGCCCTGCCTTCCCCCCTCCAAAAAAAAAAAACAAAACAAAAAATAAAATATCTAGACACTTTTGTGGCCACCAGCAGTGACAAGTTTGTAAAACACATACCAGTGGCAACTCCCATCCTATAACACATCCTACACAACAACCCCTGGAGGTCTGTCACAGTATTGTCATTGCCTCTGGTATACAGATGAAGAAACTGAGGTTCATAGAAAATAAAATGCAGAACCAGAATGTAAATCCTGAGTTTTTGACAAGTCCAGTATTCTTTCCAAGGTCTTATAATGTCAGCAAGCACTTGGAGGGCTGGAATGGAAAGAATAAACTTGGTGTTAAGAAGACCCAAGTTCAAATCCTACCTCCAATGGTTACTCTTGGTGTGACATTGGACACATTTTCACAGACTCAGGTTACTCGTCATTAAAATGGGGATAAGACCTGTATTACATATCTTACAAAGTTGCTCTGAGGGTCAAAAGAGAAAATGTATTTTTAAATGTTTTGCAGTTTTAGAACATGTAAAGAAACTATTAATAGGAAAAGCAAAAATAATGTAAATAAGATATAAATTTTTTAAAAACTAATTATTTGTTTTGTTGTTGTTCACAAAGATCTGTGCTTTCCTCCATGGAGGGAGTACTCAGACCTGCTGGGCAAGCTGTAATTTTAGAGGTGCTTGAAGCAATGTGAGGATAAGTGTCTTGCTCAGGGTCACACAGCAACATGGAACAGAAGTGGGATTTGAAGAGGATTGGAGAAGCTTTCTATCCTTTATGCCACTCATCTCCTTTACAAAATATTGAAATAATAACAGGGGCAGCAGCCACAGTCATAGTCATTGAAATAAACACTGGACTTGCAGTCAAGGAGGTGAGTTCAAATCCTGTCTCAGATGTTTACTGGCTGTATCATCCTGGGTAAGTCACTTCAAATCTGTGTGCCTTCAATTCCTCTTCTAAAAATCAGGATGATAATAGAACCTACCCCCAGAGTTGTGTGAATCAAATAAGATAGCATACATGTAGTACTTAGTCAAACAAAAAGAACTTTATAGATGCTAAACCTACAACCCCAAGAACTAGTATGGAACTGTGGTTGATTAGAAGGACTCAAACAACTTAAACAAAAAGCAATTTAAATAATGCAAGAATACTAAAGATTGTTTAGTAAGCACCTACTATGCACTGAGTGCAGTCTTTAGCATTGGAGGTAGGGCAAAATCACCCTATGTTCCAGTCTTTGTCCTCAAGGTTCTTATAGAGCACCTAGGTTGTGCAGTGGCTAGAACATATGGATTAGATTGAGGAAAATCTAAGTTCAAATCTGGTCTCAGACACTTACTAGCTCTGCATCCCTGGGTAAGTCACTTATCATCTGTCTGCCTCAATTTCCTCATCTATAAAATGGGGATAATAATAACACCTACCTCCTAGGGATGTTGTTGGATTCAGTGAGATAATAATTGTTATGAATTTAGCACAGTGCCTAGCACATAGTAATACACACACAGATACTTATATAATATATGCACATATATGGATGTGTATGTGTATTATATATGTGTGTGTTTATGTATATGTATGTGTGTATATACATGTATATAATATGTGTGTATTTGTTGTTGTTATTATAGGTAGGGTCCAAGTGGGACATATATTAGTAGCACGAGGGCCTTGGGAAGGTCTGCTGTTCAGGTTCATACATTAGTGAAGTTGTAGCCAGCAAAAGGGAGGCCACTGCAATGAATTCTGAAGTCTCTGGCAACAACATTTGTGGGTCTCTAATTTTATTGTATTTTGTTACCCCTGCTCCTCTCAGGTTAACTCTTTCTTGTCTACCCTCCCTGTTCCACACAAGTCCCTGACTATGGTGTTTCTTATCTTAGTTTTCTGAGATGGTCAAAGAATGAGTGGAGGGTCCTCTTGCTTCACTAGACAAGGGTCTGAAATTACCCCACCCCTTCCATCAAAGGGGTCCCTGATAAAGAAAAGTGGCCCCAAAATTTATCCTGAATCCCTGATTTGCTCAGAATCTCCTTCTTCTAGAAGAAGCATGAGGCGGAGCCAAGATGGTGGCTGAAAAGCAGGGATTAGTATGAGCTCCCCACTAAGTCCCTCCAAAAACCTATAAAAATGGCTCTGAACCAATTCTAGAACTGCAGAACCCACAAAGTGGTGGAGGGAAGCAGGGTTCTAGCCCAGGACAGCCTGGATGGTCTCTGGGTAAGGTCTATCCCGCACGGAACTGGGAGCTGAGGGGGAGTGGAGCTGAGCAGAGCAGAGCCCAGCGTGGGCAGCATGGACCAACCAGACCGGGAGCCCGGCAGAGTGTGCCCTAGCACCCTGAATCAGTGAGCTGCAGCAGTTACCAGCCCTCTCAACCCACAAACAGCAAAGACAACAGAGAAGGTTAGTAGGAAAAGCTGCAGGGACAGGGAGTTTGCAGTTCAGCCACCGCCCCTGGGGCAATGGAGGTGGAGCAGCTACATAACTACAGCTGCAGATGCTTCTGGCCCCAGGCCCACCTGGTGGGAGGAATTAAGTGGCGGATCAGAGCAGGGGTGAAGAGCCTGCTGAAGATCTAAGCCCAGTCTGGGTAGGGGGTTCTTGGGGAAGGAGGAGTGCTGGTGCAGCAGCGCATCCACCCAAGCATGGAACATAGAACTCTTTAGTCTACAAGCAGTCATACTCCACTGAAAAATTTAAGGGTCAAGTAAGTTGGCTGGGAACATGGCCAGGCAGTGAAAATTCACCCAGATTCAGTCTCAGACTTTGGAATCCTTCTTTGGTGACAAAGAATACCAAAACATACAGCCAGAAGAAGTCAACAAAGTCATAGAGCCTACAACAAAA
>JAQQSZ010019388.1:0-10373 GCA_028646595.1 Phalanger gymnotis
GTGCTGGTCAAATTTCCTAAGTCTTTCAAAGTTGTTTGTCTTTACAATATTGTTGTCATGGTACAAATTATTCTCCTGGTTCTGTTCACTTTACTCTGCATCAATCTTCCCAGGTTTCTCTAAAACCCTCCCCCTTTCATCATTTCTTATAACATTGTAATATCCTACCATATCTCTATACTGTAACTTGTTCAGCCATTACTCCAGTTAAAGAATACTCCTTCAGATTCCAATTCTTTGCCATCTCAAAAAGAGATATAAGTATTTTGTACATCCTTAGAGTTTCTTTTGCTTAAGACTAATTCCTTTCTTAATCTACCTTATTTTCCCTCCTTTTCCCATGTTGAATGATATGTATTTCTTTATCCAACTGCGTGTTGATGTATTCTTCCCTCCTTTGAACAGTTCAGATGAGATTGAGTTTCCAGGGTCAGCCACTCCTCTCCCATTTGTATAGACATCTATTTGTGCCCTCAAATTATTTGAGATAATTTTCCCTAATCTTCATTTCCCTCTCCACCTCCAACTCCAATGTGTTCTTCTTCCTCTCTTTTTCCATTCTTCTTTGAAGAGCACTTAAGATATAACAGAGGCACCTCTAGGCCTGCTTGTCTAACTAAACTCCCTTTATGAGCTTGTACGTAAGGAGGATTTTGTTATCCTTTTTAGAGTTCAGTTTCTCAGGATCCATGGCCATGGCAATGTCTAGTTTCCAGGTGTTAGATGATAACTCCCAGAGTAGCCCCAAGGATGCTGGATATTAATTCCTAGAATCATGGCAATAGACAGTCCTATTGAGGCTGTGCCATGGGATATGGGGTGACATAATGTGATATTTACTACACCTGCACAGAATGACAATATTGCTAAAGTTAACCTGTGAGGCCATTGTTGGCAAGATGCCTTCTTTGTCTATTGCTCTATAAAGCAAGTAAGCACTGGTCAGTGAGTGGGGAAACCATGGGGAATACATAGGGGAACAAATGGGGGAACCATTTGGGATTTTGGTAATGCATAGAGGAATGCATGTACCTGCCTCAACTGGCCCCCTACTGAGGCTTGAGGGGATTGAAGGGAGTGAACAAGCTGGAATGCTGTGCCTGTATTGATTGACCCTGTGGAGACGTGGAGAGTTGCTGCTTCCTTCCCCATGCTGGCCCTTGCAAAAAGAGTGATTAGGGAATACTGTAGGAGTTGGTATTCCTATTATCAGCAACTCCCTTCGAGAAGACTAGATTAGAAAAAAGTAAGATTATTAACCCTTCCAAAGCTGTCTTCCTGTCTGACCAGATCAAGAGTGAACCTACTAGAGGCTTGAGTCCAAAAAGTCCAGTGCCTCCCATGTGTTATTTGTGAAACAGACCTCTAACGAAAATAGCATTAGAGAAGACACATACATCATCTCCTTCATAGTAGAATTTAAGCAGTTTATACTCGTTTTGTCCCTTATGATCGATAATTAGTGGTTACCATTTTATATTTCTTTTAACTCCTGTGTTTGAACTTCAAAGTTTTTAAACAGTTATGATCTTTTCATCAGAAATGCTTGAAAGTTCTATATTTCATTAATTTTTTTCTCCCTGTGAGTTTATATTTGATTTTTCTTGATGAATTATTAGACTGTAGGATTATATCCTTTGTCTTCAGGAACATCATATCTCAAGCTCTCCAATCATCTATAATGGTAGGGAAGGTAATAAGCATTTATATAGCTCTTACTATGTGCCTTATATTTTGCTAATTGCTAAGTATTGTGCCTAAAGCTATGTTTTCCTTTGAGATTTTGAGATTTTGCTTGTTAATGTTTTGATGTCATTCTCTTCTTGTAGGTTTATATCTAGAGTATCCCTGTCACCATAATAACTCCTTATGGTGGCCTTTTTTTTCCTTTCTGGTTGCTCATTTTTGCAGCCTGCTTCCTGACTTCAGACTTGTGTTACTGCCAGGCTCTGTGTACTCCTGGAGGGAAAGTCTGGGCTTGCTAGTCTTGTTGAAGCTTTCTTGAGGTACTGAGTGTTAAGTTATTCTATGCCCTCAGGCACAGCTCAGGCTGGGAAACTGCAGGCTTTCAGTGGTTTCAAAGTGTTTTGATCCAGGTTTCAAAGTGTTTTGATCCAGGGCATAGTCTGAAAGCTGCCTTCTTGGCCTGAGCTCTGCAAATTCCTGACCTGAGTTCAGGTCTGAGCAGCAGTCTGCTGCTGTTGGACTCATCTTTATCAGACACCTGGGAAGCCCTGACTCCCACATTCTGCATGAGATTGAACTGCCCTGGTTTGTGGCTTGGACCTCCTCTTGCCTAGATGCATGGCCTCTCCCTGAGTACTAAATGCCCCCTGTGGTAGGCTACTGGTCAAATCCCACCTCTAATGCTCACATAACTCTGTCTGTCTCCCTATGCTGACCTGGACTGGAAAAAAAAATGACTACTGTAACTTTTTCCTGGGTTTCTACATCATGCCTTGGTCTGGTACATTTCCTTGATATACTCCGAATAATTTTTTGGTAGGGGGGCGGGGCTAGGGGGGAGGAGCACTGAGGATGGGGCTTGTCACATTTCTTCCTACTACTTTGCAATATTTTAAGGCAGCACCTTGTTAAAATGTGACATAAGGCCTGGGGGTTGGGGAAGGTTGCAGTCTGCATTTGTAGAAGGACCAAGCCAAGTAAAATCACAGTTCAAATACTAAAGAAACTGAAGATCTTCAGCATTGCAGGATGTCAGTACCTCGAGTCATGCATGCATAGGCTATAGCAGTTGAGACAAAATTTCTGACTCTCCAGATTATAATATGTGTTTAGGAGCTAACCCTAATCCAATTAATTTCCCTTTCGCCTCTTTCTCCAAGATAGAAACCAGAAAGAATCTTCTCACTTGGGTAGGCAATTTCATTGTTAGTTACAAGGTATGAGCAGCATGGCAGGATGGGACAGACCAGGAAAGATCCAGACTGACAGTGTGGTTGTACCAGAGAGAAACTGTAGGTCTAGGCTACAAGCGAGCCATGGGAAGTAGTCAATTAGTTTTGGAAAAGGATGATAAATACCATAATGAGGAGGCAGAGTCTATAATTTGGAGCATCAACCTAGGAAGGGAAGAATAAGTAGATTTAAGGATTACAAAGCAACAGTGTAGGTCAGAGTCCAGATTAGCAGAGGAAGAAGGGAACAAAGGCCTTTTCTAGGAACACGGGGAACAAAAGATAGAGAAACACAGAGATCAGAAACATAGAGGTCAAGAATCTGGTATCAAGAATCCAGGCAGAGTCTAAACAGAGAGAGATAAAGGTGACTATTAACAAGAAGAGTAACAAGAAGCTAAGTGACTTAGTAGATAAAGTACTGGCCCTGGAGTCAGAAGACTTGAGTTCAAATCCTGTTTCAGACAACTGCTAGTTCTGTGACTCTGGGCAAGTCACTTAACTTTGCTGTACCTCAGTTCCTCATCTGTAAAAAATGGGGGATTTGGAATCGATGACATCTAAAATTGTTCCCAACTTTAAATCTATAACACTTTGGTCTGAGGCAGGGGCTCCTTATATAAATATATATTCCTTTCCTAGGGCTAGAACAAGGTCGAGGGGTTGTGATTTAGATCATAGACAGAATCAATTAGAAACACAATTGAAGCAGGAGAATGTCAGGCCACATTTGGTGGGCACTAACACTTGAACACAGGTCAACAAAGGGATATATACTAAACACTCAGATGTTAATATATGGAGATGAGGAATGTTAGCAGAGTAGTTGAATCACCTACTAAACCAGAGGCAACCTTGGAAAATATGGGAAGACACTGAAGGAAAAAGGGAGCCTTAATAGGATATGGGACTGGAATGTTGCCAGAGTGAGTCACTTCTGGAATGTTCAGGAGAGCAAAGAAAATTGAGAACAGGATTCCCAGAATCTGAATCTTCCTTAATTAAGTATTAAGTATTTTTTTCTAAAGCCACACAACAGACTCCAGATAAAACCCACAATATAAAATGGGAAAGTAGAAATAATAAAATGATGTGCACTTCAACTGAAAAGGATAATAAAATATCCTGTATTTCAAGCCTTATATTAAGTATGAAGTACAGTGGGTACAGTGATTTTTTTGGATTACAGACTGGAAAGGCTTACTCAGGAGGTTGGTTTGAGTCAAATGTTTAGTGGGAGCTCTAATCTAGTGAGACCCAAAGATAAGCAAAACCTTTGTTTTCAGATCTGCTCTGCTTAATATTTGTGGCAGAAGATTCATATATAAATTGGATAAAGAAATTAAATCCCCATATCTCACCTACCTGGCAGGAATTGAAGGACAGAATTTCTCCCTCTGAGTTACAAGGCTATGGCATTCTCTGCCTCAAGAATTTCAGCCTGTATCTTGGCATTTGAACATACTGAAGGAAATGCCAGATCCTTCTCCTCATGGGAGGCTTCAACTAACCTTTAGACAATCAAGCAGACTCCCGAGGACTTGACCGTCAAGTGGGTTGGATTTTGAGGCAAAGCAGTAGGCTTCCTGCCTCCTGGGATTGTTTCATGATAAAACAAGATGCCCATTAAAGGATCTACATGCTATGGTTATTCTAGACAGGCTATAAATATGTGTATATCTTCTTCATTCTGCCTTCTCTCATGGAAATGCCAGGTTCGTTTGGTAAACAGTGACTGGGGCTTTTTTCCAAGATTTACAAATTTACTCTCTGTAGCTAGTGAATTCTTGGTTTCAACATTTTAAAATGTTATGAATTTATACTAATGCCTTTCAATAGTTTCCACCAACGTCGGTGCCATTTAGTTTTGTCTCAGTATTATTAGATCTGACGCAGCACTTACTCATGCATGAATTTGAAAAAAAAATTTCAGAAATTAAAATAAACCAACTAATGTGGTAGAAGTACAGGACACTATCACTGAAACTCATTGGGCAACAAAGAAACTAGTATTTATTTTGAGCACAATTATAATGAACTTAGATTATAAAGCGGAAAAGCAGATTAATAATCTGACATAATATTTTTTTTTACTGGCAACTAATATACAGTTGGTGTCACAGCACCATGAGGACACTAATTCACTAGTTGTGGGACTTGTGTCATTTTTTACCTCCATTCCATTGTCTGCATTTTTCATTGCCAATGGCCTTTCTCTGCTGCTAAGTGCAAGCTTAGCTCAGGTGAAGTTTTTAGGACTGTTATCTCTCAAGAAGGGGTACTTGGTATACATGAGTACATATAGTGATTTTGGGATTATAGAGAAAGGAAAGCCTTGTTCAAAAGACTGGTTTAACTAAAGTGCACCAAGTACTAATGAGAAACTAATAGAAATGTTATTTTCTGACCTTATAAGGGTCTCTCAAATTCTATGTGTCTTATAAAAATATATTGTTGCCTTCCACAAATTGGGTTGTTCATGCCATTCCAAATGGTATGTATTAGGTTCCCTGTGCAAAAAAAATCAATATAAATCAACAAATATTTATTAAATGCCTATTGTGTACAGAGCAACACTGCTGAAGCCTGGGGGAGCTAACAAAATTTAGATAACTTGTCTTGAGAGCTATTGAGTAGTATTTGTACTCATAGAGGATAGCAATATTCCTTTAAGTAGAAGCTTATGAAAAGTCAAGGAGAGTCTACCACCAATTGTGTAGAGCTGAACTTAAAATGCTTTAAAATTTCACAGTCTCTAATATGAGCTCCTGAATCAAATTGCTATTGCCTTCCATGAGCTTTTCTGCTTTATTGCTGTGATCAATTCTCTAGACAGCTAGCAGGCTGACATCTTTGGAATGGCCAAACAGAAATCCGTATTGATGAAGTGTCTTGCTCAATTTATCAAACTAAATGTGTGAGGGTTATTGTTTTTAGGTATATTGCTATTTTATCTTTTCAAGGATAGTAGAAACTATGGATAGATTAATGTTGTTGATTTTTTTTTTAATATTACCTGGGTTTGGATTACTTCCAGTTAAGCGGCCTGGGCAAATTCCCACGGTACTAAATGATTCAACAGAATTTTCTGGGCAGGTTGACCATTCTTATCTACTACCCCTGAATAGCATCAAAGATTTAAATTATTCCATGTGTTCCAGAACATATTTTTAGTTGCCCTGCTGGGGCAGTCCTGTTTATATTTGTACTATATTCATTTTGTTACAATCACTTGGTACAGTCAGATTTGAAAACCCTGGGCTCAGAGATGTGAAAATACATTAATTTCCAGAACATGGAACTACTATAGTCCAAGGGACAGTGGCGATATATATATATTGATAGATATTCCCTCTGTATAGGGGCATAGAAACAAAGATATACCATTCACAACGTGTAGTTACTACATCATTTTAGCTGCATTTACATTTCTCATAAGGGAATAATTAATCCCTGTTTGTTAAAGAGATAATTCAAGATTATGGAGTACCTTATTTGGGGCTTGGCTATATGTTAGTGAAATAAATGCATCTTCATGTCTAAGGTTTTGTTTACTTTCTGAACATTACAGGGTCAGTAGCAAAACTATGGTGGAAACATATAAGGGCTTGCCCCAAAACAAAGAAAAAACGTTGCCCAGTATCAATAAGCAGAAATCATAAGTTTTACTTTTAATCTAAAGCCAGAACTGAGGGACCAATTAGTTTTTAGCCTGCACAGATTTTTGTTCTTTATAGTTTCATTGCAAAGATACCATACACAAGATCATTGGAGGCAAAATCATTTTAGGATGCTGGGGCTTTATAACATGATATTAATAATTTATTTTGTTCCAATATCAAGAAAAAAGAGATGTATAAGTTGTCAGGGCTATCTGTAGAAAGTTTGATTCTCAAAACTTAAAAGTAGGAGTCATAACAAGTAAGTTTGTAGCCTGGACTCCTACAAGTGATTTCATCTCCCTTGAAACTCAGTTTCCTCATTTGTAAAATGAATAGATTGGACCAGATGCCCTCTGAGGTCCCTTCCAGCTCTAGGTCTAGAATCTTTGGGAAAGTTATTTCCCCTCTATGAGCTTTGATCTTTCCAAAATTGAGATAATAATACTTACACTATTTTCCTTACGGTATTGTTGTGAGCAAAACACTTGGAAAATTAGAAAGAGCTATATAAATCAGTTGCAATTAGAGGGGAAGGGAAGGGAATGGATGCTTACGTAGTGCCTCCTAAGGTCAGGCCCTGTGTTAAGTACTTTACTAATATCTCATTTGGTCCTCACAACAACCCTGTGAGGTAGAGATTATCCTTGCTTTACAGTTGAGAAAAGTGAAGCAAAACCGAGCTTAAGTGTCTTGCTCAGGGTCACAAAGCTAGTACTTTATGGGTTTGAATTCAAAGTCAAGGCCTTCTGATTCCAGGTCCTGCTTTCTATCTACATCACCACCTAGCAGCCATTATCATTTTAGCTGCTGAATTTTGTTCATCTCATTCTCTTCTTTTTCAGGGGTGTTCTGGTAGAAACAGTTCTGGGACAAGCTGCTATTCTTATTTTTATTTAACATTATCTGCATAATGTGGGGTTGGATAAAATTATATTTTAAATTAAATAAGAGTATAAGGTCCTCGTGACTCCAAGGCCAGTGCCCTACTCACTGTGCCACCTAGGTGCACCTAAATAAGAGTATAAGGAATTAATCTTATCTTCTTTAAACTTAACTGAATACATCTTTGGCATGCTATCAGCAGTAGGGAGGATGACAGATATGATATATACTTCATCCTATTCTGACGTGGTTTTGATTTCTTCTCTAAGTAAGTCTCTATATTTTGAAAGCTTTTCACTCTACAAAGCTTGGCTTTCATGAATATGTGGAATGGTGACATCTATTAAAATGTTAAATTGTTCAAAATCAATGTAATGTCCAGGCGATTATGGGCAGTAATAATTTTGGGAATCATGTTCCAGACAAACCAAGTTTATTGAATTCCTAAGGATCTTTTTGGAATATGTATTCCCAGTGTGGGGATCTGGGTGTATAATTTTAGCTAAAAGGTCATGTTTTGCTAAGTTTTCAGTGGGTGTTAAATTTTTGCCACAGGTGACAAGGTATTTCAGCATTATTACTGATTCCTTGCATAATGTTATTGATCAGTAAGTCTATCCTCCTTAAGGATAACCCTTGTATAGTTTCTTGTGGTATTGATCTGATCCCAAACCCTTCTGCTTGTATAAATCTGCATGACTCAGCTAAATTGAATACATGTGATGTTGGCAACATAAAATGGCTATCTGATGAGGCTTTGCAAATAGCTGAAGAAGGAAGGAAATAGAAAGGGAAAAGAGTAAGAAAAGATATATCAAGTTCCATGCTGAATTCCATAGAATAGCAAGGAGATATAAAGTTTTTTTTGAATGGTTAATGCAAACAAAAAGAAAACAATAGAAAAGGAAAGTCAAGATATTTCTTCAAGAAAATTAGAGATATCACAGGAATGTTTCATGTAAAACTGGTAGGGACTTAGAAGCAGAAGAGATTAAGAAGAGATGGCAAGAATACACAAAAGAAATGTATACGAAAGATCTTAACATCACACATAGTCACAATGGTATTGTTCCTAAGAATGAAGCCTTAGGAAGTATTGCCAACAATAAGGCAAGTAGAGGTGAAGGAATTCCAATTGAACTATTTAAAATCCTAAAAGATGAGGCTGTTAAAGTGCTGCACTCAATATGTTGGCAAATGTGGAAAATTCAACAGCAGTCACTGGATTGGAAAAGATCAGTTTACATCCCAATCCTAAGCAGCAATGCCGAGAAATTATTGAACAATAGATGCTTATTTCACATGTCACCAAAGTTTTACTTAAGATTCTACAAGCTAGGCTTCTGTACTATATGAACCAAGAATTACCAGAAAAGCAGGCTAGTTTTCAAAGAAGCAGAGGAACTGGAGACCAAATTGCCAACAGTTGCAGGCTTGTGGAGAAAGCAAAGATGTTCTGGAAAAGAAAAACATCTACATTTGCTTCATTGACTGCACCAAAGCTTTTTAATTATGTGGATCACAACAAAATTTGGCAGGTCCTCAAAGAGATCAGAATACCAGGTCATTTTATTTATCTCTGACAAACCTGTATGCAAGCTAAAAACCAAATATGGAACAACTGACTGGTTTAAGATTGGAAAAGGAGTACAGCAAAACTGTACATTGTTACCTTATTTTAGCTTATGTGCAGAGTACATCATGTAAAATGTCAGGCTGGATGAATGAAAAGCTGGAGTTAAGGTAATTGGGAGACATATCAGAAATCTCAAATATGAAGATGTTATCACTCTGATGGCTAGAAGTGAAAAGCTAAGAAACCTTTTGATGAGGGTGAAAGAGGAGAGTGTAAAAGCTGACTTGAAGCTTAACATCCAAAAAACTAAGCTCTTGGCAAATGGAGAAAAAATGGAAGCAGTGTCAGATTTTATATTCTTGGGCTCAAAGATCACTTCAGACAGTGACTGCAACCATGAAATTAAAAGATTCTTCCTCCTTGGAAGGAAAGCTATAGCAAATCTGGACAGCATACTAAAAATCAAAGACATCATCTTGCTAACAAGTTCTGTAATGTCAAACCTATGGTTTTTCTAGTAGCAATGTTTGGCTGTGAAGGTTGCTCTAGTAGGAAAGTTGAGCACCACAGAATCAACACTTTTTAATTATGGTGCTGGAGAAGACTTTTGAGAGTCCCTTGAACAACAAGGAGGTCAAATCAGTCAATATTCAAATTAATTCAGACTATTCCCTGGAAGGTCAAGTACTAAAGCCGAAGTTTAAATACTTTAGCCACATAATGAGAAGACAGGAGTCACTTTAAAAGATCCAGATGTTTGGGAAGATTGAAGACAAAGGGAAAATGGGATGGCAGAGGATGAGAAAGACAGATTGTGTTGTGGAAACAGTGGCCATGACCTTGAACAGACTTTGAGAGATAGTGGAAGATAAAACATGCTATAGTCCATGAGGTCATGAAGAGTCAGACATGAACAAATGATTGAACATATATATATCTTGTGGATGTTGACCATAGAAGGCTTTCTGACTCTAATCTTAGGTCTTAGATGTTTCTTAGGCTTATCTCAAGGAAACCAGTTTACATAGTTACATGTGACAAATCCAGTGGTATGTGCTTATTATTTGACTTCAGGATTCATTGAAAATTAAGCTAGGTTAATGTGGCCTCTAATACTCACATTTATATCACTCTGTAGAGTTTGCAAAGCACTTTACATGTGCTTTTCATTAGAGATTGACAACACCCTTGTGAGATAGGTAACCTAGGTCTTATTATCCTCATTTTAGAGATGAGGAAGCTGAGGCTCACAGAGGTTAAATGATTTCCTCTAGACACATAGATAAGTATTAGGAAGGAAGAAAGGAACAAAGGAAGGAAAGAAGGAAGGAACGA
>JAQQSZ010019389.1:0-10373 GCA_028646595.1 Phalanger gymnotis
CTCTCCACTTTTTTTTTCTTCTCTCTATTGTATTTGTTGTTGGGTTGTGGTTTTTTTTTTGGTTCTGTTTCGCCTTTCTCATGAGACATGAGAAAATTTATAAATTAATTCAATGCCTAAAAAAAAAAAAAAGACACTTGGCATTACATGTTTGGAACTCAAGGAGAGATCAGGGTTAGGTATATAAATTTGAAAGTCCTCTTATAGAGGTGGTAATTGAAGCTATGGGAGTAGGTGAGGATATAGATAGAGAAAATAAGTCCAAGGACGTAGTTTTAGGGGCACTCATACTCTTGATATGGGAAGAGGAAGATAAACCAATCATAAGGATGGAGTTGTCTTATAGGAGCAGAATCGGAAGTGAGCCCAGTTAGAAGCAAAGGGAAAAGGGAAAAAAAGTATCAAGGAGAGAGTGGTCAACAGTGTCATGTGCTAGAGAAGCCCTTGACACTACCTGCTTCTAGTTCTCTCTGACTCCTTTTTACTTAATTGTCTTTAACTCTGGCAGGAATCTTTTTCTGCTCTCCTCTCTCAACTGTTGATCCCTTGGGAAACCTCACTATTTCTGAAGTATTGAACCATTCTTTGTTACTAATGACTCTAGCAGTCTACTCATCCAAACCCTGACATTCCCTTAAGTAAATAGCTCTCAAATGTGCTCCTAATATCTAATGTCTAAAGTGCAGTTGGTAATCATGTTCCCCGCTGCCCCCTGCCCCCCACCTCAACATGTGCCACTTTACTCCTTCCAGGTTAACATACGTAACTCTCATTCTCTCAGGCCTCAATTTTCTCAACCCTAAATCTAGCTCAGGCTTTAACCATTTCATGCCTGTCCTGATACAACAGCTTTCCAGCCAGCCTCAACATTGCCCATTCCAAGCAATCTTGTAGCCACAAAAATATTTTCATCTAACATTGCTTTTATCATGATGTTCCCCTTGACAGAGAAATGACTAGAAATTCTGGTACCTGGCGCAAAATTAATTGGTGGAAAGAGAGAGAAAGAGACTCTGAGACTGTTACTGAGAAGGCTAGTACATGCCTACAATGCTGCTGATTGTGGGTAAGCCATGTTACATAGCTTCTTAGTTCTGGTGGCCTAATGCAAGCCAACCTTGCTTTTAGGGTAGAGTCATTTTGGCCTACTAGTAAAAACAATTTAGCCCCAGATAGGTGCATACGAGTGACAGGACCCTTGGGGGGTAGGTGGCCTGTGATAGGTAAGGAAATGGGGGACATTTGTCCTGCATGGTACAGGGATGGTAGATGATTGCAAGGTATGGAGAAACGCTGTGGAGAAGATGTGCAATGCCTCTTCCTGGTCCTGCTGATTCTGGCATCCTAGGGCAAAGTTTGTTCATCTTGTATTAGTTAATGGTTCTGTTCCTTCATGGATTGTTTCAAGTTAATGTGGATCATATCTTAACTTCTAATCAACAGTGTTCAAGACCTTTACCAATTCCTCCATCCTCTTTGCCCATTTCTGATCTTGGATTAACTACACCTCTGTCCAATCACTCTAAAAAGTCCCTTGCCACTTCCTTTGCATCAGAATTAGACTAAAGATGTCCATAAATATAAGCCATATATGTCCTGGTAGAGTTCATTTTGGAGTTGGTCCTTTCTACACTCACAGATGATTTTTAGCTCTTTGAGGGAAAGGGTAACATCTATTACTTATTTTGTTTGTATGTTTTCCTCTAATGGCTAGGAACAGTCTCTCTTCACCATAGGAACTCATTGATTATTGTTAGCTGACTGATATATACAGACTAACTCACATGTGACTGAGTCTTAGTGATATAACTATTCTTGACTTATCAAGCAAGACTAAACCAGTTAATCAACAGGCATTGTTATAATGGCAAACTTTGGGACTTAAATAAAATACTCAGAAAGACAGCTCTTCTCTTTTGTCAACTGCACGATAAAGCAAGCTACGGGGAAGGGGCATCTCCCTCTTTCCTAGCCTCCAAGCATGTACACCTGTGTGCAATTAAAAATGGATTAGGTGGATTAACCTCTATGAAAATGGGAAAGTTGTTCTGGGTAAAGAATAAATGCTATCAGAATTTATCTTATTTACAGAAGAAATAACCTGGACTGATCATCATGTTCAAACCAAAGAAAGTGATAAGAGCTCTTACCCCCATTTTGCTGTGAAGTCTCCTTTGATTGTGAGTCCTTACCATGTTCACCTGTGTTTCTTCTCTATCTCGTTGGGTTAGTTGCAAAGTGATTGCCCATATCTATTCTGATGACATCTACTGAACCCATGTGTTGGTAAGCAAAATGGCCTCCTTGGCAACAAGTTCAACAAGTGCCCTTGAAGAGTTTGGCTTTTGTTTGCTTTGAGTAATTCAGTGTATTTCATTGAGTCTTACTAAGTGCTAAGCCCCAGGCCCAAACCCCTATTAGGGGTAAAACCTATGTGGGATTGGAAACTAAGGTGGGGCCCAAGGTGGGGCTAACTCCAGGGAGGGCCTAGTTTACATGTCTGGGACAGCAGAGGCTTTTAGACCACGTGGGTTTAAGTTGCCTCTTTGTGACAATTCTAGGCCACATGGCACCCCTGACGATGAAAAAGATATAAAACCAGGGGTTGGACTTCTCTTCCTTGGAGCTCCTCCCTACAGCAGTGGTGGCCCATGTGACTCTGGGCCAGCCCTTGTTCTGAGCTCCCGGGCTGAAGCTAGGTGTTGGTAACTATGAATTGCATTGGGTCTATCTGTTGATGTTTGTAATTTGTATTTTGCTCTGAAGTTCAGTGTGCTGGTCTCTTCCCTTGGACTACATGAATGATATTTGTATGCTGAATTAAAAGTAAGCTTGTCAACCCCTTCACTTTGCTTTCCTTAGTTAAGCAGATCAAAAGAACCTGTGCTGTTGGCAGCTTTCTGGGTGCCGGCTGTGGGTGGATCTTACACCCCCACAGAAGCTGCTAGCCAGATTGTTGAAACAACCCATTAGGATGAATCTTTCAGAAATCCACATCTACTTTCCAGGGTCCTATGATCTCTTGACACTGGGATGCCTGAGAAAAGAGGAGTGAATCTAATGTCAAGACTGCAGATGGTCATCATCTTGTGATACAGATTCCTTATTTCTAGATTCTCTATTGTTCTTTCTTATCCAAGACCTCAGATAATTCATAGCATGTCTAGCCCATAAAAGTTCCTCAAAGACACACATAATGCAGGGAGACAAAGACTAAGAAGGAAAATCATTTAGCAACAGCATATATACCTTTAATCTCACAATCACAGAATCTCAGAGTTGGAAGGAACACCAGAGGTCATCTCCTTATCCACAATAAACATTTATTAAGCACTTTCTATGTGCCGAGCATTTTCATTGTGTTTGGCATTGGGAATACAAATAACAGTAAAAAAATAGATAGTCCCTTCCCTCAAGGATTTTTTATTCTAATGGAAGGTTACAGCACATAAAAAAGCTAAAAATGAGGGGAGGAGGGATGGCACTCGTGTCGGAGCATGGTGATACATTCCGAAAAGTCCGAAGTAGAATAGGGAAAAGAAAGGATGGCTGATCTGAGGTCCTTATGCAAACTTAAGGTTCTGAGAGGAACTCACAAATGGGAGAAAGGGATCATAGAAGTAAGGATATCTCCATCCCTTTCTTTCTGCTTAGACTTCCCTTATAGAATAGTACACCATGGACTCTTACCTATACTTTCTCTGCACCCCAGTAACTGAGTCTTCCCAAATGTTGAGCAGAAAGCTAGGCAGTGTAATGCATAGAGTGCTGGGTCTGAAGTCAGGAAGACTCATCTTTAAATCTGGCCTCAGACACTTACTAGCTGTGTGACCTGGGGCATCACTTAACCTTCTTTGCCTCAGTTCCTCCTCTGTAAAATGAGTTGTTTCTTTGCTAAAAAAAAAACCCCACAAATGGGATCACAGAGTTGGACATGACTGAAATGACTGAACAACAAAAAAGTTGGGTGTATTCCATACCATTCCTGGTCCTTTAATGACCATTTCCACTCCATCAACTTGCTTCTCCTTGTCGGTGAGCATCAGGTATAGGATACCAGTTTCCATTCGACTTTCTTTGTCATTCAGATTAGGAAATTATCACTGAGGGAAGCTAAGAAATCATGAGCTTCTCTGTTTTGGGCAAAGAGAGCTCCAAAAGACGTCCAATAATTGAACTTTTTCAACCCTACTATGTCATATCTTTGTGACAGGCTTGTGATCTATCGTCTGAATTTATCCCCTTCTTCCGTCTATTCAGATATCCTGCAATATACAATAATAATTATAATATAATAACAAAAACAGTTCTGGTTTTTATTCTATTGATATTCATCCAAATCCTTACCACCATGTTTTCCTTTCTGGTTCCTGAATTTTCCCACATGACTATGTCTTCTTAAAATATAATTCTTCTCTGCCCCTCCTTTCTTTATTTGTCTTGTTCTTTTTCTGGCCATGGGCCTTATCCCACCAAATTTCAGGGAACCTCGCAAATTTGAATTTGTGTTATCTTATTAGGATGTTTAATTCATCTTTCTTAGTGCTCCATGCTTCAAGTATATAGATATGACTTGTATTGCTAGATCTTTTTTTTTTTGCATTTTTTATATAATGGATTTTTCTGGGTTTTTATTGTAATTCCTCCTCCTAATTAACTAAAGTTAATTTAGTTTGATAGGTACATGCAGCAAATTTTTCCTCACCCCTTCCTTTTCCATTTAAAATTCTTTGATTAGATTTACAAGTGTACAAGCAAATAATTTTTATCAGTCATTGTAAGGTGTAATGCATTCCTGGCGAAGAACCCATCATTCCTGAATTTGAAGTTATGGCTCATAAATCTGAAACTCATTCTTGGAATCATCCTCTTAATAAATTGTTCACTTCCTATACATGCTGTTTTCTTTGAGCATCTTACCTTCAATCACCAGTTAAAAATATTACATGCTCCTTAATACTTGTTTTTTATCTTCAGTATTTATTAATTTCTTACTGCTTTAGTTTTTTCTTCCAGGTATGGTGTTCTGTAATGGTATCCCCTGTTTGTCTCTATCTATCTATCTATCTATCTATCTATCTATCTATCTATCTATCTATCTATCTATCTATCTAGTATACAGATATAGATACAGTGTATACAGATACACATATAGTGGTATAAACAAAACCCATAAAAACCAAACCAAAGCAGAAAGGTAACATGTGAGAAAGGCATTGACAGCTGGGGGTGGGTGGGTGGTAGAAAGGGCCTCATGTAAAAGGTGGCACTCTAAATGAGTCTTGAAGGGAGCCAGGGATTCCAAAGGCAAGGGTGAAGAAGGAGATGATGATAGTAGGCATGGAGGACAGTAAGTACAAAGGAAGGAAAATGGGAGATGGAGTGTCATTTGTGAGGAGCAGAGAGAAGGCCAATTTGTCTGGTAATGTGCAATAAGCAGGAAAGGTATGATGAGACTAGGTTGTGAAAAGCTTCAAATGCCAAATAGAGGATTTTATGTTTGATTTTAGAGGTAATAGGGAATTACTGGAGTTTATTGAGTACAGTGGTGATGTAGTTAAAACTATACTTTAGGAAAATCACTTTGTCGCTATGTAGAGGTTGGTTTGGAAGAAGGATAGACTTGAGCATTGGAAAACCATATTGACTATTTTTTAATTCTGTTTTTTTTGGTATATTTTCATGAATTTAGCCTTTTAAAAAGAAATGTTTCTTATTCAAGGTGCTTTCTTTTTTACTTTTATTAAGTGAGTTCCCCACCAAAATACTACCCCGATGCTTCATTATTGTAGGGACGGAACCCAGTTTTCTAAGTCTGTGTAGACTGGACACAGTTTTAGCGCTTCAAGAGGCTCCCAGCATGGGCTCAGTTACAGATTCTTTGTTGCTCAAAGACTTACTTAACTAAATGTGGTGGTGGTGGTGGTGAGCTCAGCCCAAGGGTGAATGCAAAGTGAAGAATTATTTAGTTCAGCGATTCTAAAGACTCTACTATGTCGCAACACTGTAATTTCCACTAGTGGAGGCTGCATTCATACTAGTGAAAATATAAATCCTTAAAATATATATATATATATAAAACATGTATAAAATAAGTTATGTATACGAATGGAGAAAAAACAGTTCAGAGCACTCAGGACTGGAATCATTTTCTTGATTTTCCATGTTTGGCATCACTGCCTGAGACAACAAAGAACCAGTCCTCCAAGAATAGTGCCACAGAGCTAACATAATAGCAATAACAGTAAAGAGTAATGATAACGTAATTTGTGATATTATGATATGAAAGATCATTATGATATCATGATGATAACATCATTTATGTAGCCCCTTATATTCTTATTTATCATCTGAATCTATAATCAGTGGCACAATACATTTTAATAGATTTTTAAAAAGCATTTGAACATTATCCCCGAGACTTGAGATAGGTGTAGTAGATGAAAAAAGAAGAAATCTATTTCTATGGAAGGACCAAACAATTACAAATTTCTCTCTTCATACTGTGAACCACTTTCTAGATGACTGGGTATGCATACCAGATTATCAAACATGGCTTATTGTTTCATTGGACTTTTCTTGTTTATGTTTTTCACGGGTTAATAACCTGAATTGAATATTAGAAATGTGACTTCATTAACTTAGCTAAATCCTATTGCTTTAAATTCCCACTTACCTTTATCAGTGAAATAGTCGGAGAGAAGTTAACATTTGGTAATCTGCTATAAGGCAGAAATAATAATATTGGATCTATAAATGCTTAAATAAGGAATCATCCCATGTCATTGTTAAGGTTTCATGTGCAGCTCTTCTCAATGTTTAATTTTGTTCCATATTTCAGGTACAATCATCAAAGGATTGACCACTGAATCCAAAAGCCAATTTAAATCTTTCATTGTTTTTTTGGGACTGCTTTTGGTCTCTGAAGTGATTTAAAGTTTCAGAATTGAATTGTATAAAGTTTAGGAACTTTTTATGCTTCTGGGATGATGTCCCAAAGATCCAATTAAGATTATGTTAGCATAGTTAAACTTGTTAAGTTATGTTGCCTAATTCTGATAAGGCTGTTAAGAGCACGACAGGAGACTTCTCCTACATCCTGGATGAAGTATCACAAATTCCAAATCAGTAAACATCTTTATTTGTAGCCTGTGAAAGAAAGTATTTTTGGTGGGGGGGGGGGATAGAGGAAGGAAATAATTCACACATTTAATTAACACATAATTAACACATTAGAGTGTATTTTCTTTTCCCAACAGCTTAACAGTAGACATTTGATTGTAAAAGCAAATAATATTTATTTACTCATTAAAAGAGTGTCAGCTTTAGGCTGCAGATTTGAGAGGTGAGTAGCTGGTTAAGTAGACTGTCTGCAACAACGTGGTGTTGGGGAATTATTAAAATAACTTGTCCAAGTCTAGCAATCTATCCGTTATCTTTTGACTGACTGATTATCCTACCTAGATGCCACATAACAATAATACAAGCAGAATAGCAGTAGGGAGGCTAGAAAAATCATAGAAGAGAAATTTCCCAAAGGAGCTAGCGATAAAATCTTACCTGCTTGAAGAAATTCCATTTTGAAAAAAATGACAAAAGTGAAAGAATTGACTGATTAGCTCTGTTTGTATTACATAAGTAATACAAATTAGTCACCACAATGAGAAAGGCTAAAGAAGCTCCAACTAGGAAGGAGGAGGTTTTGGTATTTCTGGAAGCAGCAAACACACCATAGAGTGTAGTGGAAGGGCACTGTGCTCAGAATCAGGAGGCCCGATGCTGAATCCTGGGTCAGTCAAGGGGACAAATGACTTCCCTCAGAGTATGCACCTTGAAGGCAGAAATCATGTTTTTGCCTTTTTTTTTGTATCCCTGGCACTTAGCGTGGTGCCTGGCACATGGTAAACACTTAATAAATGTTTGACTTACTGAAGTTCTTTGTTGATTTCCCCCCAAACTCTTACAGTTTGCTCTACTAAATCAAAAGCTCTTATAATCAACAAATAATAAGCACTATTAATGGAAATGCCCTGGCTATCAATGCTCACTTCTGTTCTGGCTCTGTTCTTGAATCTCTGGAACTTTTCTACCTTTCCTCTTCTCCCTGTCCTCCAGCTCCATTTTATGTCATCTGCCCCCATTAGACTGTAAGCTCCTTGAAGGGATGGACTGTGTTTTTGTTGTTATTATTGTTGTTTGTGTTTATATTCTCAGCATTTGGCTCTGCCTTGACATATAGTAAGCATTTAATAAATGCTTTGGCATCCATCCATCCATTGGTCCATCCGTCCATCTGCCTGTCTACCTACCTACCTACCTACCTACCTACCTACCTACCTACCTACCTACCTACCTACCTACCTACCTACCATCTATCTATCTATCTATCTGTCATCTGTCAATCCATGGATCATTTATTTATACATTTATTATTTATCCTCTTTTCTTTCTATAGTTCAGTCACTTAAGTGACTATAACTTTCATATACACAATGGTTTGCATGTTGTCTCCTTTAGAATGTGAACTCCTTGAGGTCAGGAACTGACCCGCTCTTTTTTTGGATCCCTATCACTTACCACATTGCCTTGCACATACTAAGCCCTTAATAAATGCTTATTGGCTGAATGACTATTTGTAAAATGTGGATGATGATGTGAGGACAGCAGTGTATAAATCTTGGTGCATTTTATTAATGTTTTAACCACCAGGTAGAACTTATACTCACTTAAACCTGTTTACTAAAAAAAAAAAAAAATATGAGTGCTGGCAATTCCCTGGTTTACTCTGGATGTTTGATAATGTGCCTGCTGGCTAGAAATGCTAAGGAAGTGTTGAATAAATTCTCTTCCTTAGCTTTATGGGTCAGTGTTTAGTTTTATTTATTTATTTATTTTGGCTGTGTGAATTTACCAGGTAAGGAATGAGCTCGGAGGCTCCACCTAGTGACCAAACTCTACCTTTTTCTTATCTCACCTTTGCTGACGGTCACACTGGTTTAAATATTTTCCTGGGCAAGTTTTCTTCTCAAATGGTCTGAGTACCTGATAGCAAGAGAATGTGAAATATCAAACTCCTCTCTCTCAACTACTCTCTCAGGTTGTTTTCAAAGGGCTTTGGGTAATGAACAAAGTACAGCTAAGTCATTCAACACTCAAGGGCTTCAAACAGAGGTGTGCTAGTAATGTTTAATAACCAACTCTCCAGAAAAATGCACATAGTATACAGTTTAAAGTTTAATCTCATCATAAACATCTTCATATTTTTCTTAAGTCTAAACAGTCAACAAGACAATAATCAAGTGCTAATTTGTACCAGCTATTTGTTACCAAGATGTACTCACACTGAAAATTGAACAATCGCCTCTGGAGCCAGTGTGAATGACACCCAGGCAGGTAGATGTGTAGACCAATGCAATGGCTCCTAAAGGTGGCAGAAGGTAAGGGAGCAGCAGCAGATTTGGTTCTTACATATCTTGAAGCTCTTTCTGCTGGGACTGGACAGGAAAGACTGTGATAAGTACTCTAGATAGTACACTTAGGAGTTTTCAGTGAAGGAGGGAGAAGAGAGTCATAAAGAAAATGTCATTTGATAATTACGCTCACTTTCCTCCTGCAATAGTAGACTTAATATGAGTCAATAGGGTGATGCTTTCCATTTGGATATTATGTATTTTTAGCTCATGTCATATGAGGATCAATTGAAGGCAGTAGAGATGTTTAGCCTGGAAAAGAGAAACCTCAGGGGTGCTATACCCATATATTTAAAAGGCTGTCATATGGAAGAGAGATTAAATTTGTTCTCTCTGGCCCCAGAGAGAGAATCAGGAGCAATATGTGGAAGGAGGAAAGAGATACATTTAGGAATGATGAAGTAAACACTTCCTAACAATTAGAGCTATCCCAAAGTGGAATAGTGCCTTGAAAGCAGCGGGTTCCATGTTATTGCAGATTTTCAAGCAGAGGTTAGATAACAATATGCTGTGGTGAGTGTGGACATTTTTTTTTAACCACTGTAAGTTGGGCTAGATGGGCCCTGAGTTCCACTGCAACTCTAGAGTTCTGAGATTTTAATCTTGAAAGCTATCTATTTCTTCACTATAAACTCCATCTTTGACTATCAGGTGTCCAGCTTCTACTTAGTTAAAGTATTTCTGATAAGGTCTCCAGTGTACTTGACTAAATCTGAAAGCCTATTTTTATCTCTGTTTCCTGCCCCTCCTTGTTATTGTCTTTTTCACTCTTCTTACTTAATTCATTTTTTTAAATTTTTTTTTAATTTTTATTTTTAAATTTATTTTTGACATGTTTGGTTTTCAGCATTGATTTTCACAGGCGTTTGAATTACAAATTTTCTCCCCATTTCCCCCCCCCCC
>JAQQSZ010019390.1:0-10373 GCA_028646595.1 Phalanger gymnotis
CTGTTCCCATCCTGAGATGGCTCCTTATTAACTTAATTGGGGAGGGTCTTTTATTCCACACACCATCCTTTGCGACGCCTGTTTTCACAAGGGCCAGATTCAATCTACGGAGCTATATTGAATCTGAGCACCTTCATGGAGGCAAGATGGAGATTATATACACAAAGATTGTGGAAGGGATCAAGGGGTGGTCTGGGGTGACTAGAGGAGGGGTCTAGAGAGGGTCTTGAGGAGGAGTCTAAGGAGGACCTAGATGAGGTCAGACTCTAGGTGGCGAAATAGCTGAAGGCTACCTGGAGATGACAGACAATGAGAGAGCCAGGGTAACTGGACTAGGGTTAGATATTTTGATCAGGATTAAGGGTGGGCTAGGCTAGGTGGAGATTTGGGCCTAATGATAATATAAGGCTAATGGCCTTAGGGGAAGGCCAGATCTAGTTGGAAGATTCAAGGAGAGTTCAAGGGGGTTCCCAGAGACTGTACTCCAGGTTCAAGGGGGTTCCCAGAGACTGTGCCCTCATCAGAAATGTCAGTCTCCTTTAAAGAAAAGAGGTTTAGATTCCAGAGATTTCTACCCATGCCATTGGCAAGCTGCACCTACACATTTAGACAACTCACATGGATATACCACTTCTCTTACAAGTAAAAGTGGAGTTTCTCACTGAAGGAAGATGCCTTTGAACCGCAAAGCATGAGAAGATAGACCAGAAGTTCCCAAACTGGGTGATACAGCCCCTGGGGGGGAGGTACTGAAATGATGGGGGAGGCCAGTAAGAGCCCCAGGTGCAATTGGGGAGGATTTAATAAAAAATAAGGGGGCAGTAGAAGCATAAGGAAAGAAAAGAAGAAAACTTTGAAAAACCATTCATACATGTTTCATCTGTTGTGTAACAGAGTTAAAGTCATAGTGAATACGTTATTTTCCAAATAAACACACAAAATGCAACTTATAACACATCAATGGTGAAGTCCTCTGACAGATCTTAACAAGAAAGTGTTGGCAGGTATGAGAAATAATCATCTTACCAAGAATTCCACCTGGCCATGAGTGAATTTAGGAAAAAAAGATTTTTATTTCATGTCATTTCTGATGGGTGACCTGACCTTTAACCCCTTGTGGAAAAGGGTCCCCTAGTGGACCCCAACCCTTCAGGATAATTACTAAGCCCTTTCATAACCCATCCTGATTCGAATTTCCTGCCCTCCATCCCATTGGTCAGCATTTCAGAGATCATGGCCTATCTGAAAACACCTAAACCCCACCCCCACGTGGGTCTACACAGCTGCTTATATCTTCTCATTTCCATGTTTCAATTTCCCCCACCCCCTTTCATTCAATAAATGCTTTTAGTTTCCTCCCATTTTGTATCAGATGTTATGATTTCCATAGTGTGAGAAAGGAATATTCTCAATTGCTAAGAGAATTGACAAAAGCTGGGAGTCAAAGATTAGGCCCAGGATATCCATGAAAAAGAGTTTTATTATCTAAGACAGTATCTGGTTTAATGGATCTCATCCTTGGCGAACCACACCTGGTCCAACAGTTTTTGATATATAGGAAAAAGGCCTTCTCAGGACAAAAGTTTATTAGGTGGCCAACAGCTCCCCACTGCCTGTCCTCTACAAGTAGTTTTATCTCTTAAATTAGCCATCAATATGACTCCAAACTATGTTTCCTATAATTTCTGTGGAAATAAAATTCAATCATCTCTTACATAAGTGAGCATGTTGCTTGTTGTGGGAAAGTCCAACATGAATCAGGAAGAATGTGTATGTAATGACTTGCTTACAATACAGTATTATATGGCTACATAAGGAAATATTGCATCATTAAGATTTAAATGCAGGAAAAACACCACAAATTTACAATAAATTATTAAATTTCAGATGGATGCATCATTTTTAAAAAATTCTATTTTTTGAAATGATGCAAATTAAAAAAAAACATTAAGGGGTTAAAGAAAATAGATTTCCATGCACTGAGTAATTTTTTTTGAAAAAGGAGCACTAGGCCAAATAAGTTTGGGAACCTCTGGGACAGACCACTTCCACCGCCTGCCTGGAGGTGACATACCTTAGAGTCAAGGCTCTGAGGAAGTCAAAGAGGAGAGGATTTCATATTTTTGTAATCTTAGCATAGAAATTATTATATTGTTATAATATCATAATATTATATTAATATTATAATATTACATTAATGTAATATATTAACATTATATAATATATTCTATATTATAGGAACCTAGTATATAACAATAAAATTATATATAATAATATAATATAACCTATTAATAGTATATCTTATAATAATTATGAGAGATTTTTCTAGGCTAAGAGTAGTTTTTGATGAAAAGAATGTTGTGACATTCTAGCTAAAATGAGCACTGTAATATGCTGCCAAACCGAAGGCTTAAGGTGTAAAAGGGTGATGACAACTGTTCCTCAAAGAAAGAAGCCAGGGATTCTGGTGGTTTGACCTAACAAACACTATGCAACAAGAGAAGAATCCAGAAACTGAGCCATTAATTTGGTTGATCCAGTTCAGCAACATGTGACTAGTGGTAGAACAACTCACAGCAGCCCAGCCCATTGAGGCATCAGATTCACACACAAATGACATGTTGACTTGGCCTATCCATAGCTTGACCCATCCTGCTGAGCTATGCCCTTTGAGAAATTAACCCAAATGAACAACAGAGCAACTTATCCATCACTGGTGCCATGCTGCTCCCCACAATGGATTTTGTGAGGACCTTCCAAAGAAATAAAAGATGGTGATTGTGATTTGCTTTGGTCATATGTGTTCTCTATACACATGCCTCATTGCCACTGCACTTTAAGTTCATACTCACTCTTCCCTCCCAAAGACTCTGTGTATTAGTGGGATAGTGTGACCCAAATTTGACTAATGATAGAACAAATGGGAGAAAGGATTGGTAACTACCTTGCCATGCCATTCGAGTAGATGCTTTTGCTAAAGAACTGAGTCTACTGGCCGATTGTTAAGAAGAAGCACACTTGTAGAGAGTTGTGAGCTATAATGTTTGGAGACCAACCACCACAGGACCACCCTGAGAATTGTGACAGTGGCAGCTACTATCCCTCTAGGTAGTAAAACTGCCAGTGCCAGTGTGAGTTAGGGGAGTGAGACCAGAAGAGTTGCTACAATTACATAAATTTTCTGCAAAAATTGAGAAAGAAGAGGTCTTATTAAACTTATTTAAGAAATATATTGTTGAGATACCTAAACCAGAGAGAGCTAAGTCAGAGAAAGAAAATTATAAATCATTCTCTCTAATGAATATTGAAACAAAAATATTGAATTAAAATATTAGCAAAAACATTAAAATAACATCTTAAAAATTATAAACGATTAAGTTGGACTGATATCAGAAATCCAAGGTTGGATTAATATTAGGAAATTTATAAACATAGAGCCCATATGTAAGTGTAAGAAGTTTGGTTTTCCGGGATCCATGGCCAATACAATCTTTTGTTCTCAGGTGTTAGATATGAGTTCTATGGTTCAAAACATCTCCAAAATTACTCGTGTAGATTGTAAGGGCCAGGTGTTGCCTGTTTAGATTGTAAAGGTCAGGATACTGGAGGGGTGGAGTATAAGTATAAAGCAGGTAGGCACTGGTCAGTGAGCAGGGAACCTTTAAGGTTGAAATGCACAAGTTAGGATGCTGTGTGTGCCTTGATTGGCCCCATCAAGACTTGGGGGGAATCTATGTTTGCTTCAGTTGGCACCCATTGAGGTTTGAGGGGATTAAGGGGAATGCGCGAGTTGTGCCTGTCTTGATTGGCCCTATGGAGAGGTAGGGGGAATTGCCCCAGCCCCCACCGGCCCCTGAGAGAGGGGCGATTAGGGAATGCTGTAGGAGTTGATAATCAGCAACCCTTGTGAGAAGGTTAGATAGAATAAATTCTACATGGCTTAATTGTTAACCCCTTTGAAGCTGTCTTTCCTTTAGAAAAGCAGATTAAAGAACCTGTGCTGGCAGGTATATTGGCAATCAAAATGGCTCTTAGCCCTTGAAGAGTTTGACCATTATTTCCTTGATTAAATTAGGAGTCTTTGATGACCTCCTTGCCTCAAGGGAAAGCCTAGTTTTAATGGGTTTGAGTGACATGTTTGTGACATCAGAGGCTTTTAGACCATGTGGGTTTAAGTCGCATTTTTGTGACGATTTTAGGTCACATGGGTGAGTTGCATGTGTGACTCACCCTTGACCCTGAAAAAGATATAAAACCAGAGGTTGGCTTTCTTTGTTCAGAGCTCTGAGCTACAGCAGTAGTGACTTGTGACTCTGAGCCAGTCGTTGTTGAGCTCCCGGCTGAACTCAGATGTTGTTAACTGTGAATCGTATTTGGTCTGTTTATAAATGTATGTTTGTAATTTGTTTGTATTTGCTCTGAAGTTCAGGGTGTTGGCTTTTTCCCCTGAACTAAGTGAATGATATTTGTATGTTGCATTAAAGTAAGATTGTTAACCCCTTAACATTGCTTTCCTTAGTAGAGCAGATCAAAAGGACCTGGGCTTGCAGCGTTCTGTGAGCTGGTTGTTATTGGTTTTATACCCCCACGACAGCTGCTAGCCGAATTGCTGAAACAGCAGGCCATCCTGGGTATGCTAGAGTGCTTGCCAACACACCATATTAATAACAAAAACAATAAAAATCACATGTTCTTATCAATAGATGGAGAAAATTTTTCAAAAAAACACAACCTTTCAAGGATGGAGGAGTACAGGCAGCAACCCAGTTGATCAATGTTCCCTTCAAACAATGCTAAAATAACACCTTAAAGCAAATTTTGGAATAGTAGAGCCAGCAAAAGGTCAAGGTGAGATATTTTGCCAGCCTAAAACAATTTAGGAGGTTAGTAGGAGTGTCTGTTTTACCACTATGGGGAGCTAAGAGAAATAAGAGACATGGGGAGTCAAGATGATAAAAAGGAAGACAGGTTAAGGGAAGCGGTGGTCAGAAGTAACATGGACCTTTAGGGAGATAGGATAAAAAGAGAGAGAGAGAAGGATAAACAGAAGAAAATAGAATGGAGGGAAATATAGTTAGAATCATAACTGTGAATGTGAATGGGATAAGCTTATGCATAAAATGGATGAGGATAGCAGAATGGATTAGAGACCAGAATCCAACAATATGTTGTTTGCAAGAGATATACTTGAAAAAGAAAAACACACACAGAGTTTAAATAAAAGGCTGGAGCAGAATCTATTATGCTTCAGCTTCAGTATAAAAAAAAAAGACAGGGGAAGGAATCAATCATGATCCCAGACAAAGCAAAAACAGACCTAATTAAATGATATAATCAGGGAAACTACATTTTGCTAAAGAGTATCATAGACAGTGATGTAATTTCAAAAGAATTTTGCCCAAAGTTTCTCTGATAAAAGCCTTATTTTTCAAATATGTAAGGAACTGAGTCAAATTTATAAAAATAAGAGTCATTCTCCAATTGATAAATGGCCAAAGGATAGAAACAGGCAATTTTCAGAAGAAGACATCAAAACTGTCTGTAATCATGCTCTAAATCACTGCTTATTAGAGAAACACAAATTAAAGCATCTCTGAGGTACCACTTCACACCTATCAGAAATGACAAATGCTGGAGAGAATGAAGGAAAATAGGTATTGCTAAAGTTGTGAACTGGTCCAAACATTCTGGAGAACAATTTGGAACTAGACCCGAAGGACTATAGAACTATCCATACCATTTGACCCAACAATACTACTACTAGGTTTGTACCCCAAAGAGATCAGAAAAAAAAAGAAAAGGACCTATATGTCAAAAATATTTATAGCAGCTCTTTTTTGTGGTGGCAAATTGGAAATTGAGGGAATGCTCATCAGTTAGGCAATGGCTGAACAAACGGCATATGATTATGATGGAATACTACCGTGTTATGAGAAATGATGAGGGGTGATTTAAGAACAACATGGCAAGACCTATATGAATCAATGCAAAGTAAAGTGAGAAGAACCAGGAGATCATTGTGCACAGTTAACAACAATGTTGTAATGATGATCAACTACGAAAGATCTGTTACTCTGATCAGCACAATGATCCAAGACAATTCCAAAGGATTCATGAAGAAAAAAATGCTATATACCTCCAGAGAGAACTGAACTCTAAGAGCAAATTGAAGTATAATTTTCTCTTCTTTCTTCTTTTTCTTTCTTTCCTTCTTTCTTTCTTTCTTTCTTTCTTTCTTTCTTTCTTTCTTTCTTTCTTTCTTTCTTTCCTTCTTTCTTTCTTTCCTTCTTTCTTTCTTTCCTTCCTTCCTTCCTTCCTTCCTTCCTTCCTTCCTTCCTTCCTTCCTTCCTTCCTTCCTTCCTTCCTTCCTTCCTTCCTTCCTTCCACTTTAGTCATGTTGTAAAGAAAAATTTGAACCAAAGGGGAAAACCATGAGAAAAAAGAAAAAAAAAGAGAGAGAGAGAAATATAATATACTTGAATCTGTATTCCAACTCCATAGTTCTTTCTCTGAATATGGATAACATTTTTCATCATTGATCTTTTGGAATTGTCTTATATCGCATTGCTGAGAAGAGCTAAATCTATAAAAGTTGATCATTGCACAATGTTACTGTTACTGTATACAATGTTCTCCTGGTTCTGCTCCTTTCACTCAGCATCAATTCATACATGTCTTTCCAGGTTTTTCTAAAGTCTGCCTGCTCATCATTTCTTAAGGAACAAGAGTATTCCATTCCATTCATATACCCCAACTTGTTCAGCCATTCCCCAATTGATGGGCATCCCCTCAATTTTCACTTCTTGGCTACCACGAAAAGAGCTGCTATATATATTTTTGTGCATGTAGGCCCTTTTCCTTTGGGATATAGGCCTAGAAGTGGTATTGCTGAGTCAAAGAGTATGCACAGTTTTATAGCCCTCTGGGCATAGTTCCAAATTGCTCTCCAGAAAGGTTGAATAAGTTCACAACTCCACCAACAATGCATTCATTAGTGTCCCAATTTTCCCACATCTTCTCCAACATTTCTCATTTTCCTGTTTTGTCATGTTAGCCAATCTGATAGATGTGATGTGGTACTTCTGAGTTGTTTTAATTTGCATTTCTCTAGTCAATAGTGATTTAAAGCATTTTTTTTTATATGACTATAGGTAGCTGTAATTTCTTCATGTGAAAACTACCTGTTTGTATCCTTTGACCATGTATCAATTGGAAAATGGCTTGTATTCTTATAGATTTGACTCAGTCCTTTATATATTTTAGAAATGAGGCCTTTATCAGAGACACTGACTGTAAAAATTGTTTCTGATGGTATCTATTTTAACATTAAGAGCTAGCATTATCTTTGATAAAGAAATGCTAGGGGATTTTAAATAATATTAAAGATGAACAAATAATTGGAGAGATATTAAGTGCTTGTTGGTTGAGCTATGTCAATATAATTTTTTAATGATATTACCTCAGTTAATTTATAAATTCAGTGCCATACCAAATTACCAAAATGTGATTTTGTAGAACTAGAAAAAAATAATAAAATTAATGTGGAAAACAAGAATCACAAGGGTAATGATGAACAAACAAACAAAAAAGGATAGGATAACTAGCTGCATTGCTATTGCTGAGTTCTGACGGACCCTTCATGCCTCCATGTACCATACTGTCCATGGGGTTTTCTTGGCAAAGATACTGGAGGGGTTGCCATTTCCTTTTCCCGTGGATTAAGGCAAACAGAGGTTAAGTGACTTGCCTAGAATCACTTAGCTATTAAGTATCTGAGGCTGGATTTAAACTGAGGTCTTCCTAATTCCAGACCCAGCACTCTATCCATTGAGCCATCTAGCAGTACTATTACTACAAAGCAGTATTCACCAAATCTATTTTGTGCTGATTAAAAAATAGAAAAGTTAATCAGTGGAACAGATTAAGTATGCAAGACTCAGAAGGAAGTGAACATACTAACAGCATTCAGTACATGCAAGGATTCTCATAAGGACTCAACATTCAACAGAAACTGCTGGGAGAGCTGGAAAGCAATCTGGCAAAGATTAGATTTCTCACACTATATACTACAATAACTTCCAAATAGCGATAGCAGCTAGGTAATGCAGTTGATGGTATACCAGCCCTGGAGTCAGGAGGACCTGAGTTCAAATACAGCTTCAGTCACTAGCTGTGTGACCCTAGGCAAGTCACTTAACTCCAACTACCTTCAAAAAAACAAAACCAAAAAAACCCCCCAAACCAAGTAACTATAGCTAGGTGGCCCTGTGGGTCAGAAAAACCTGAGTCAAATCCAGTCCCAGACAGTTTACAGATATATGACCCTGGGCAAGTCACTTCACCCCTGACTCAGTTTCCTCACCTGCAAAGTGGAAATAATAACCACACCTACCTCCAAGGTATTTTGTGAGGATCGTATGAGACAATATTTGTAAAGTGCCCGGCACATAGGAGAAACTTAATAAATGCTTGTTTCCTTCTTCCCTTCATTCCTTTCCATGCCAGTCACTAGTGGAATCAGTCCTTGAGGTTCTGCTGCACTTCCATCCTGGTTGAGACAAGGAGATTCAGTCTCAAAATAAACAAACACGTAACTAAAAACAAAGCTAGATAAATGGTCAAGGGATACTAATAGGCAGCTCTCCAAAGAGGAAACCAGGTGAGAAAAATGTTCTAAATCGACATTTCTTAAACTGTGGGTTGTGACCCCCTACACTGGGTCATGTAACTGAACGTGGGGCTCATGAAAAACTTGTCAACAGCAAAGGTTTCTGAACTCACAAGGACCAAAAATTAATTCAAAATCAAATTAGTGATGAATTAAATCTGACATGTTTCTGGCAGTGCTTGCCCGTGTTGTATCTTATAATTTCACTATGGTCTTGGTTCTGAACACACAACATGCGCACTTTGCACTGAGCATGCCCTCATGCCATACAATGCCAATGAACGCTGCCAGAAACACCTTGGCTCAAATTTGAGACAATCGTATATTATGAATTGCAGTGTTTTTACTGTATATAAAACATTATTAAATGAATTTCGGCTTGGGAAATGGCCCTAAACATACTTCTGCCATTTTGTGCAGTATATTTATGTGACGCAGCGTTCTCACCATTGACAATTACAAAATCAAAAATCTCTATCAACTTTGAAAAAAATGTTGAAGATGCCCTATGTCCTGAAATATCAAATATTGCACCAAGATTTAATTCTTTATGTAAAAATAAACAAGCACATCCACCTCTATACCAAAGAATTGTTTTAAACTAAGTTTCTTTATGATTTATTATCAGTAAATGTTTGATTTGTATACCTATTTTATATATCTATATATCCGGAGTCGCATAAAAATTTCTCAGGCAAAAATTTCTCCAGTGGAAAAAGTTTAAGAAGGCCTGTTCTAAATCACTAAAAAACAAGAGAAATTAAAATTAAAACAACCCGAGGTTCTACCTTGTACCCACCAGACTAACAAAGAGGCAAAAAATAAAAATGATGGGTGGAGCCAAGATGGTGGCTAGAAAGCAAGGACTAGCATGAGCTCCCTGCCAAGTCCCTCCAAAAACCTATAAAAAATGGCTCTGAACCAATTCTAGAACTGCAGAACCCACAAAATAGCAGAGGGAAGCAGGGCTCCAGCCCAGGACAGCCTAGATCGTCTCTGGGTAAGGTCTATCCCGCAGGGAGCTGGGAGTGGAGCAGAGCCCAGCATGGGCCGTGTGGACCAGCCAGACCAGGAGCCGGGTGGAGCATGTTGAGTATTGTTTCCACAATACTCAAATTGTTGAGTATTGTGGAAACACAATCAGAATAACCCAAGATCTAGCAGCTTCTACATTAAGAGACTGAAGGTATTGGAATACAATATTCCAGAGGTCAATGGAGCTAGGATTAAAACCAAGAATCACCTACCCAGCAAAACTGAGTATCATACTCCAAGGCAAAATATGGATTTTCAATAAAATAGAGGACTTTCAAGCTTTCTCAGTGAAAAGACCAGAGCTGAATAGAAAATTTGACTTTCAAACACAAGAATCAAGAGAAGCATAAAAAGGTAATCAAGAAAAAGAACAAGAAAAAGAAATTGCAAGGGACTTACTAAACTTGAACTGTTTTGTTTATATTCCTACATGGAAAGATGATGTGTATGACTCATGAAACCTCAGTATTAGGGTAGCTGAGGGGAATATGCATATATATATATACATGTTTATGTATATGTATGTATATGTGAGTGTGTATGTATGTATATATGTATGTGTATATATATAGAGAGAGAGGGGGCGGCACAGAGAGGAATATATTGAGGGGGGGAGATAGGGAGAGATAGAATGGGGTAAATTATCTTACATAAAAGTGGCAAGAAAAAG
>JAQQSZ010019391.1:0-10373 GCA_028646595.1 Phalanger gymnotis
GGAAATGGGGAGAAAATTGGTAATTCGAACGCCTGTGAAAATCAATGCTGAAAACCAAACATGTCAAAAATAAATTTAAAAAAATAAATAAATTTTTTTAAAAAAAGGAAAGAACAAAACAAAAAATAGAATCAGATCTTATGCCTTTCATAAGTATGGATATAAGGACATGCATTCTTAACCAAAGAGAGGGATGTGATTGTAAAGGTTAAGATAAATAATTTTGATTACATGAAATTGTAAATCTTCTTCACAGTAACTGAATGGGGAAAAAATTCAAACAATTTTTTCAGGTAGTGTTGATATCCAAGATATACAGACAATTAACAAATACATAAAACCAAAAGCCATATCCCAAAAGGCAAGTGGCCAAAGGATATGAATCAACAATCCTCAAAAGAGGAGCTGCAAACTATTAACAGCCATATGAAAGAACATTCAAAACTAATGATGAGAAAAATCTAATCAATACAACTGACACCCCAAAAAATTGGCAAGGAGGATAAAAGATGCAGATAGTCAGTGTGGGAGAATTAACACACTAGTGCATTGTTGGTTAGATGTGAAAAAGTAAAATCTTTTTGGAAAGCAATTTGGAATATTCAAATAACATGAATAAAATGGCCAAACATTTTGATCCAAAGATTCCACTAATAGGCTTATACCTCAAGAAGTCAAAGAAAAAAAGATCCCACATACACTAAAATATTCCTAGTGGCATATTTTGTAGTACCAAAGAATTGTAAAGAAAGCAGATGCTTAGGTGATCACTGAACACATCATGGTATGATCCTGTATAAGATACTGATTAATGTGAATAATGAATCCTATAAAGTGGTCTAATTATGTGAATTCACCCTGCATATTTCCATTGAGCTAGAACCAATTACCATATTTTACGTAATCATAATGTGATAGTGAAATTTTGAATTCATAATTTGCACTAATTGCAATCCAACTTTAATATTCACCTATAAAATAGGGAAATTGTACTATTTTCAAAAAAAGCACAAAATCAGTGTCTATGGTCCCTTCTAGTTCTTTGACTTCAAATGGACAGATGAGGGAAGGGTTGTTTTCCCAGTTATCTTAATAAAAATGTGTTCCTTTCAAAAAAAAATTTAAAATATAAATTTAAACATAATATATAAACAAAAATAAATAAATAAAATTTACAGGAAAAAAGACACCAAAAAAGATGTGAATCAAGGATGCCCACTCTTACCAATATTACTCAATATTGTATTGGAAATCCTAGCAACAGTAATGAGAAGAAATAGAAAGAATCAGAATAGGGAATGAGGTAATAAAATTATCTCTTTTTGTAGATGATATGATGATATACTTGGAAAATCCTAAATACTCAACTAAAAAAGTTAATTGAAATAATAATTTCAGCAAAGTAGCAGGACACAAAGTAAACCCACATAAATCATCAGTGTTCCTACATCTTACCAATGGGATCCTGCAGAAAGGGATAGCTAGAAATACTCCATTTAAAATAAGTCTAGACAGCATAAAATACCTGGGAATATACCTACCAAAACAAACCCAAAATCTAAATGAACAAAACCATAAAAATCTTTGTACACAAATAAAATCAGATTTAAATAAATGGAGAAACAGTAATTCTTCATGGGTAGGCATTTACCAATATGGTAAATGATAATTTTTATATTCAATGCCATCCCAATTAAATTGCCAAAAAATCATTTTGCAGAGCTAGAAAAAAATAGCAAAATCTATTTGGAAAAACAAAAGGTCAAGAATATCAAGGGAACTGAAGGAAAAAAAGTGTAAATGTAGGAAGTTTAGCATTAACAGACCTTAAACTATGTATAAGGAAGCACATAATAAAACCGTCTGGTACTAGCTAAGAAATAGAAAAGTAGATCAGTGAAACGAGTAAACACATAATCTATAACAGCAAACACATATAGTTACCTAGTGTTTGACAAATGTAAAGATTTAAGTTTTGGGGATAATAATTCATTATTTGTTAAAAAAAATTGTTGGAAAAGCTGAAAAGCAGTCTGGCAGAAATTAATCATAGACCAATTTCTTACAGCATTTGCCAAGCTAAGGTCAAAATGGATAAATGACCTAGATATAAAGGGAGATATTACAGGAAAATTTGAAGAACATAGAACATATTACCTATCAGAGCTATGGATAGATGAATAATTCATGAACAAACCAGAGGTAGAGAGTGTTGTGAGATATAAAATGTATTGTTTTGATTACATTAAATTAAAACATTTTTGTGCAAATAAAACAAATGTAGTCAAGATCAGAAAGAAAACTGGAGGATTTCATATGCAGTTCTTCAAATAAAGGTCTCATATCTCAAATATTTAAAGAACTTTGTCAAATCTATAAGAATGCAAATCATTTCCCAATTGATAAATGGTCAAAGGATATGAGCAGGCAGTTTTCCAATGAAGAAATCAAAACACTTCATAGTCATATGAAAATATGCTCTAAATCATTATTGATTAGAGAAATGCAAATTAAAACAACTTGAAACATCATTTTACACCCATCAGATTGGCTAAAATGACAGAAGAAGAAAGTGGCAAATGTTGGAGAGGATGTGGAAAAATTGAGGCCTTTAATTTATTTTTGGTGGATCTGTGAGATCTAACCATTTTGGAGAGAGGTTTTGAATTATGCCCAAAGAATTATTAAACTGCCTATACCCTTTGACTCAGTAATACCTCTTTTAGCTCTGTTTCCCAAGGTAATTAGGGAAAATGGGAAAAATAAAACACTACATGTTCTAAAATATTTATAGCAGCTCTCTTTGTGGTGTCAAAGAACTGGAAATTGCAGGAATGTCCATCAATTGCTAAACAAATTGTAATATATACTCCTGATGTGATAATATTCTGCCATAAGAAATGATGAGCTTAATAATTGTAGAACTGCATGGAGTGACCTCCACAAAATAATGAATGAAATAAGCAGAACCAAGAGGACCTTCCACACAGTAATTTACATAACTTTTCTGGGCCTTAGTTTTCAGTCTGTAAAATGAGACCTAGACTAAGTGCTCTCTAAGGCTTTTATAGCTCTAACAATCAAAGACAAAATGATGTCCAATGCATATGACATCCTCCTTGCCCTTAGGCCTTGAGTGATCTACCCCTAAACAAAGTAGAAAGTTAATTACTTTAGAGTCAGCTAGGTGGCACAGTGGATAGATTTCCGGGCCTGGAGGACTCATATTCCTAAATTCAAATCTGGTCTCAGACACTTACTAGCTGTGTGACCCTGGGCAAATCACTTTTCCCTGTTTGCCTTAGTTTCCTCATCTAGAAAATGAGCTGGAGAAGGAAATGGCAAATTATCTTTGCCATTATCTTTGCCAAGACAACCACAAATGAGGTCACAAAGAGTCAGACACAACTGAACAATGAACAACAAAAATTTCCCAATAGGTCTTCAGAAAATGTAATTAAAACATTACTCTAGAAATTCTATTATGGCAAAAATGTATGTGTTTGCTTAACAAGAGGGAATAACTATATTAGCTTTTAGTAAGATATTGAGTCGATCCTGTAACATTTTTTCCAATACTATAGTAGTCCACATTGGCCTGCAGTATGTACAGTCAGAAAGGCAGCTTAAGGTAGTAGACTGGGGACCAGAATGGGAGTCAGGTGGACTAGAATTCACATCTTGCTTCTGACACATACTATCTGTATAATTATAGGCAAAGTCACTTTACCCCATCAGTGTCTAAGACAATTCTCTAAGACTATGAGATGTACATAGGAAGTTCAATACTGTGATAAAATCTAAGTCCAGAACAACAGATAAGAAAGCTCCTGATGATATTACTACCATAAGATCTTACTAAGGCAAATGCCAGAAGTAAGAACACAATTTGAATGGACTTCTCTTTTACAGAAACCATAAATTCAGAATTCAAGAGGTCATTTGTTCTGGCACTTGCTTTCATAAATAAGTACATTCTGGGACAACTATAAAAGGAAGGGAATGGCAGAATAAGTCTTTATATAGCACCTACTATGTGCCAGGATCTGTGCTAAAATTATCAATTTTCATGTACTTTAAAAAATACCTCAAACTAGCTTCTATCTTGCAGAAATGCCATTTTTCCTGTAATCAGTTGCAATATGCAGATAAATAGAATGATAAGCATTTATTAAGTACCTACAATTTACCATAACTTGTGGTAATGCACTCAAAGAAATTGTACTCTTTCTACATAAGTAAAAACTTACCCTCACTTATGTGACATAGGACAGTACAACCATAGAGTTGTGCTATGATTTTGATTTTGATATGTATGACTTGTTTATGTAAGCAATTAAATTAGCCATGCAGGTGAGACTTGTACTCACATAATCAAACAGAATGTTTTGAAAATATGGTGCACAGGAGGACAAAAAACTTAAAGTATACGATGATACCTTGGGAAATCATATGAAGACTTTAGGAATTCCTCTAAGATACCAACAGCCACACTAGTGTTGTGAAATTGTATTTGGAAGCACCAGAATACATCAGTAATTATATCAAGAAAATAATAAATCTTGGATCCAGAGGACTAATAATGAAATCTCTCTCTCCTCTTAGTAAAGAAGAAATATATTAACAGCTGCAGCTTGAGTTATGTGCTATGAGACAAAATCAATATATTAAATTGTCTTGCTTTTGCTACAAAAAGGGTTCCTGTTGGGAGAAAGGAGAAATTGAATATCTTAGGGATATAAAATTATCAATAAAATATTTTAGTGAAGATTGGTGTTTTGTAAATCAATACTCATATAGGTAATGGGGGAGATAGTCAGCAGGTATCTGAAAGCAATCTAGATTTTTAATACCTCCAAAACAGTTTTAATTTCGTTTTACAAAGCATTTTTATATTATCTCAAAGCAGAGAACAATTACATTATAGTTTCAAATATAGCAAGTATTATAAAATTCATTTTTTTAAATCGAGAGTAAGTACAATGGTTTTGGATGCCACTAAGTATAACTTGTAGCTATTAAATGAAAGACAAAAAAGTCAATGCTATATTAGTAGAGGATGTACTCTACTAGTTTTGATTAGTGCTTATTGTCACTTAGGTTCTCCATTTTTTTCAATGGTTGGCACTACACTACCATTACTCCCAGATCTCCATCTGTGTTGGTAAGCAAAATGGGCTCCTTAGCACTTAGTTCAACAAGTGCCCTTGAAGAGTTTGGCTTTTGTTTGCTTTGAGTAATTCAGCTATTTCATTGAGTCTTACTAAGTGCTAAGTCCCAGGCCCAAACCCCTATTTGGTGTAAAACCTATGTGGGTGTGGATTGGCAACTAAGGTAGGGCCCAAGGTGGGGCTAACTCCAGGGAGGGCCTAGTTTACGTGTCTGGGACAGCAGAGGCTCTTAGACCACGTAAGTTTAAGTTGCCTCTTTGTGACGATTTTAGGTCATGTGGGTGAGTCACATGTGTGACTCACCCCTGAAGCTGAAAAAGATATAAAAACCAGGGGTTGGCCTCCTCTTCCTTGGAGCTCATTCCCGCAGCAGTGGTGGTGTACGTGACCTTATTCTGAGCTCCCAGGCTGAACCTAGAGGTTGGTAACTATAAATCTGTATTGGGTCTGTCTGTTGATATTTGTACTTTGTAATTTGCTCTGAAGTTCAGGGTGCTGGCTTTTTTCCCTGAACTAAGTGAATGATATTTGTGTGCTGAATTGAAGTAAGCTTGCCAACCCCTTCACCTTGCTTTCCTTAGTTATGCAGATCAAAAGAACCTGTGCTGTTGGCAGCTTTCTGGGTGCTGGCTGTTGGTGGATCTTAAACCCCCATAGCAGCCGCTAGCCAGATTGTTGAAATACCATCCACTCTTTGAGTAAAATGTACGTTTGGGAGTTTATTTCTTGGTGAGATGGAAGGGTTTGTTGGCTTAACATTTATATGAAGTAGGAGACTATGAGGTAGGTAAACGTGAGGGTGAGAGGTAACTCATAAATGGAAGTAATTAAAAATCAATGCCGCTTTTAATGAAAACCAGGGAGTGAAATAAAATTTTATAGGAACATCTAATTCTTAACTGAGGTGATATTTGTGGACTATAGGATTGTTAAACATAGATTTATTTTAATGTGTATTCCAATTTATCATCCTTTTCTTTGACATGGTAGTGACTGATTCCTCTTTCTTTGACCATTGTCATCACTGGAAAGGAGAATTTTCAGGCAAATATTTAACTTCTGCCTGTGTCATTAAGTTTCCTCATTTATAAAATGTAGATAATATCAGCATTTACCTCTTAGGATTATTGTGAGGATAAATGAAATAATATTTGTGAACTGCATCCCAAGTCTTAAAGCACTATCATCATCATCATCATTGATATTAGCACATTCATGTATTGCTGGTGAAACTATGAATTGAACCACCTTCTACAAGAAATTTTTCCTGATTCCCCTCAGTTGCTAGTGTACCACCCCTCCTCCCCTCAGCACCATATTGTCCTCTATTTATTTCGTATGTATGTATTTGTTATTCAGTCATTTCAGTACTGACTCTTACAGCTCTATCTGGGTTGTTTTTTCAGGGGGGAGGGAGGGGGAAAAGTTGTTTGTCTTTGTTTTTGTTTTGTTTGTTTTTTAATTCTGTAATGGTTTTTCATTTCCTTCGCCAGCTCATTTTACAGATGAATAATTGAGGCAAATAAGAGTAAGTGACTTGCCTTGAGTCACATAGCTCATAAGTGTCTAAGGCCAGATTCGAACGTGTGTTCCTAACTCTAGACCCAATGTTCTATCCACTGTGCCACCTATGTATTTATACATATCTATTTATATGTGTACATTTTTCAGTTTCATAAGGACCAGAACTACTTCATTCCTTCCTTTTGTATCGCCAGAACTTGACACAGCTCCTGAAATATCGCAGGTAGGTGCTTTTTACATATTGGTTCATTGCAATTAATGTAGTCCTTTGAAATAAAAAGCTTTGTAAATATTAATGCTCTCTATAGATGTGAGCTAGGAACAGCAATGATTACAATGGCAAGGAAAAAAAAAGAAGAAACAGCAGTCTACATGTGTGAATTGATCTTCAGGTATCATGGAGAAGTCATTTCCTGTGTTCTGCTGACCTTATTGGCAAGAAGTCTGTCTGCGATGGTTTCTATGTCTGTTATGTATTTATAAGCTGTTGTTTTCAATTCTGACAAGTACTGATTCAGCCTTACTGACATAAGCTGCCATAAATGTCAGATATAGTTCAGTTAAGAGGCACTATTGGAAGTAAGCAATATGAACTCCACACTTAAGGTGATCCTACAACATGATCTAAAAACATATCCCAGCTTTCAACCATGAGACAGTGGGGACAGTTCTGCAAGAATAAGATTTGTGTCCTCACTAGACTATTGACCCAGAGTATGACGTATATATTTCTGAAGAATGATTGAGTCATCATGACTTCACAAATTAATTGAAAACCCTAGTCTTAGGTGAAGCAAAATAAAATGAAGCAGCTCATTAGGATATATTTTTCAGTATCAAACATTGTCAGGAGGAAAGTATACTTCCGTAGTGATATATATCTATATATGGACATATAAGTATACATGCATATATGTGTATATGTATGTATACATATACATTATATATGTATATACACACATGAATAATTTTTAAGATAGAAGTGGTCTTTTTGCATATCATATTAAGACACTGGAGGACTAATCTCAAACTCTTCAGTATATCTATTAAAAAACATAAATACAGGTCTACTCAGGTTTTAGGATAAAGACCATATGCTCTTTTTCTTTAGAGTGTTTTCAATACTGAACCAACAGTAAATGAGTTTGTGCAGTTTTATTACAGTTCCATCCTTAATGGTTTCTATGTTTTGTGTCAGCAACAGTTCAGTCATGAACAAGCCTTCAGCAGGGATAAATTTAATTGCTACAGAAACTACTCTAAGTTTACCCTCACATTCAATTAATTATTTAAAAGGTAGAAAACAATAAATAAAAATAGCTGATTTATATAGAATATTAACATTTGCAAATCATCTAACAAATATCTCATTTTATTCTCACAACCGTGTCGGGAAATAGGTATTATTATCCCTATTTTACAGATAAGAAATTTGAGGTTAAGTGACTTGTCCAGGTTCACACAGCCAGTAATGTCTGAGGCGAGATTTGAACTCAAGTTTTCCTGACTCTGGATCCAGAACAGAGCCACCTAGGTGCCTAAGGAATTCAAATGAAATCGTATCACTACATCACACCAGAAGCTCTAGACACTCTGAGCTCCTTCAGCCTTAATTCCACATTTCTACTTATATATCCGGGTTCTGATCCATCACATAATTTTTTACCCTTTCTACAAGTATATACAAATACACTTTGACATTTTTTTTTGAAAGACAAGGCAATTATATGACTGGGTTAGAGTCAGGTCTAGTTCTTAGCAAAATTTTGAAGTAGAAAAATGTTCATTATTCCTCAAGTTTCTCTCTAATCATTTAAAGCCATAGATGTGCTGGTAAATATTTAATAATGGGCACTCGAAAATGGTGCTTGACAGATTTTTAAGCTTAATTATCATTAAATTTATCTTCATGACTTTCTTAAGTCTAGACAATCAACAAAACAATAAATCAAGCATTGACTTGTAATTTTTGCTTATACCCAAGGTGTAGTTGTCTGAACTGAAAATTTTTCAATCATCTTTCATAATCTCTATGACCTGTCTCCAACACATCAGCAGATTCTCACTCCCAGAAACCCCATCTCCTTGACCATGACTTCTACTATAATATATCTTTCCAGACCACCTTTCCCAACAAAACTTACCTATTTCATTTATGAGGGCCTGCTCTGTATTAGAGAATTTATGAACAAATCCCTAGTGAAGTGTTAACAGGTGGTAATGGATTAATGTGCCACCCCCCTGGGTAATATATTTGCATTTTAGCAGAGCTTTCTTGGAAGGCATTATTCTTTAATGCAAAGAATAGCTTTTACTTGGTGGGAATTTAAGCCACCAGGTCAAAGTGAAGAGGGAGACTTGAGGAGTCAAGAAAGCCTTTCAGCACTCATCAAGTCACGCCATATAGACAACCACTTTCTATTTATGCAGAGTTCCTAGGAATGGTTCCAGTGTGGAAAAAATGTCAAGAGAGGTGAAGCTAACTAGATTCCTCTGCTTATTTCAAAGTTCCTCTGCTCTATTTTCATGGGGCCTGGAAGACATATTTAAGTTCAAGCTACTCTTCTGTATAAGAGGGTTCTTTAAAATTTAAGGTGAAGATAAGTCATCCTTCATTTGCTGAAGATGCATTTAGAAAAAAGATACTGTGTGGCCCTTGAGACAGAAAGATTACGTTGCTACTGTTCATCTCAGAAGTAGTAATCTAAATGTAACGTCTTATAAGTAAAACTCATCACTTCTTTTTGGCTTTTAAAAATTACTTGGTACTGTCAGCCTCAAATTAAATAACAAGTGTATATTGTTTCATAAAATGAACTTAACATGACCTGACAGTTCATCACAAATTACCCAGACTTCCTCCCATAACCTGATTTACTTACAGCCTTTTTTGAGTAGAACTGCTTAGAAATATATTTGTAGTTATAATATATACCTACATAAATTCGAAGGATATTTATGTATTTATATTATATATTATTTTTTACATTAAAAGTGTATATGTATTTATGCCCAGAGAAAACATTTCTACTAGTACACCATGGTAAAATTAAGTCTTGTATGTGTCTGGTGCTCAGACTCAGGTGTTCTCACATCTTTCCTTTTCATACGAAAGCACCAAATTTTTCAGGAGAAATTCTAACCATGAGAAAGCAATCATTTTATGGTAGACTTTAAAATAATATTTTAATGGTTACAAATGCAGAATATGGGAATTGGAAGGGATTTTGAAGGCTACCGAGTCTACCCTTAGTCTGTAGGAATCTCTTCTATACCTTGCTTGATAATTGACCATCCCATGTTTGCTTCCAGACCTCTAGTGAAGGTCAATCCACTACCACTCTGTAGTAGGAAGGCCATCTCAAAAAGGATTATAAATTAAGGATTTTATATACATATATATATATATATATATATATATATATATATATATATATATATATGAATGGTTTGAAATCGTTGGGTAAATAGAATTCTCTAAGCAGAAGGCATCAAAAAATTTATTCAGGGCCCAGAGCAACAAATTAGCGAACCAACCTCCCCATTCCAGTATTGTGAACACAAGCCTCCAGGCCCAGTAGGCCCGCCTCACAAGAGTAGCCAGGAGGCCACAAAAAAATAAGATGGCATAAATCATATTCACCGCTCGAACTCCTGGATCCACACAGGGGTCGGCTC
>JAQQSZ010019392.1:0-10373 GCA_028646595.1 Phalanger gymnotis
TGGACAACTACTCTAAGATAAAGGAAGCAAATTTATATGTACTTGTGTTGACACCTAATCAGGTGTACTAGTGGTTTGTCCTTATAAGAATGCAAATCAGAAAAACACTCGTAAAGCTCTAGATATCATAAGTCTATATTATGGAACCCCAATGCAGATTCAAAGTGATTATGGGTCACATATCAAAGGTAATGAGATGAAGAGATATTGTGTATTGAACAATATAGAGTGGATATATCATATTCCATATTATCCACAAGCAGATGCCTGATTGCTTAAGCCAGATGTCTTCGGATGTCACCTCTGGACCTGTCCATGACTGTGATGTGTCATCACTGGACCTGGCATCAACCAAGTTCCCAATGCCAGCTTGCTAAAGAAATGACCACTTGAATGGGACTCTTGACCTCTTAGGGCAAGGACAGCTCTACATCCAATTTCAGCAGGAAAGACATGTTTGAAGAGAAGGGTATCAAGAGGAGAGAGGTAGGTGGGTAGAGATGTGGAATGAGCCCAACAACTAGGATGAAACAGACCCTCCCACTTCATAAGAGCTCTCTACTTGGTGGCCTGGGAGGGAGAAGACAAGGACAGCCCTAGGTCTGGCTGGGCTCTCCTGGCTCTAGTTGACTGAGAAGGAAGCCAGGAAGAACAGGGCAAGTAACCCCAGGCAGGTCACTTAACCTCTCAATGTTATATGCAACTCTCTAAGACCATATGTTTCTACCTCTCCCCCAAAAAATAAAGGGATGACTTAAATTGAGAAAAAGAGAGTGATAGAGACAGAGGGGAAAGAAAAAGAGAAAGGAGAAAGAGTAAGACAAAGAGAGAAAGAAAGAAAAAAAGAGAGAGAAAAGATAAAGAAAGAAGAGAGAAAGAGATAGGGACAGAGAAAGAGAACAATGAGAGAGACAAAAGAGAGAGACAGAAGAGAGAGAAAGAGAGTGAAAGGAGAGAAAAGGCAGAAAAAGAGAGAGAGAGAGAGGAGGGAGGGAGTTTCCTCAACAAGCGTCACAGATCCAAAGACAGGGGTCTCTATTACCTAGAACAAACAAAATATTTCTACTACCACATCTTTACTCTCTCACAATCTGATGGCTTCCAAGACAATAGGACTAAATACGTGATGTCATATATTCTAGAGCTCAGGTTCTGATCCATCATCAATGCTAACAGGAGAAATCCAGATGCTGCAATTAATGTTAGTGATGACCATTTGTAGATATCCTAATACTGCCATGAAAAGGTATTGCCTGAAAGGAAACCCATTGGATGAGGAAATCTGCTCTACTAATGAAGGTTGCTAGCACCTTCTCTGAAATTTAGTCTTAAAGAGTTGCCCCAAGCCTTCAAGGGCAGTGGTGGTGCAGGGGATAGGGAGCCAGGTCTGTAATTGGTCTATAGTCTCAGTCACCTGAGTTCAAATCTGACCTCAGACACTTAGCTGTGTGACCCTGGGCAAGTTACTTAACCCTCTTTGCTTCAGTTTCCTAGTCTGTAAAATGAGTTGGAGAAAGCAATGCAAACCATTCTAGTACCTTTTCCAAGAAAACCCCAAATGGGGTCATGAAGTCAGATACAACTGAAACAACTAAACAACAATGAAGCCCTCAAAGATTAAGTGACTTGCCCTGGGTCACACAGCTAGTACATGTCAGAGGCAGTATTTGAAGACTGGTTGTCCTGCCTCTATTCGACAATCCAAGCTCCCTCTCAAACATTTATATCTTGGAATCAAAGTAGCTTTTCTGGCGAGTAGTAGGAGTCAGAAATAGGAGAATGTAGCTTTCAACAGAGCCATCTCTAAACAGGTATATCTTAGATCAACTGCAAGAGTCCTTAACCTTTGTTGTATCCTGGACCCCTTTGGTAGTCTGGAGAAACCCACTGGCCCCTTCTCTGAATATGGTTTTTAAATATATAAAATAAAATATACAAAATGACAAAGGAAACCAAAAATTAGTAAAAAAAAAAAAATTAATCATAATAATAAATAAAGATGTAAATTTTCCCCATTCAAATTCATGGGTCCCATGGATCCCTTAGGAGTCTGTGTGCCCCAGATAAAGAACTCTTGATTTAGAGAAAACACTTCTTGCTATAGAAGTGGAAGAATCGCAATTAGACATCTGAAAGACTTCATGACAGAAAAACGTGTGTGAAAGATAGAATCCTATGGGACCTCTCTCCATCCACATCCCTGAGAATTTTCCCTCCCGACTTTGGAACTGCAGCCCACAATGGGTCTGGTAAAAAGAGTCTTCGTTGTGAATTTGCTTTGGTTTCTCTAGGTCTAATGAAACTTCACTGCCAACCTCAGCAGGCTGTTGTGGGGAAAATTCTACAGACAGGAGAGCTATTGTTAATTATCTCAGTCATCTTATCACACCTTTGATTTCAGTGATGAATGTTCAAGTTTTTTCACCACTGTTGAAATATAATCTTGAGGACACAAATGTGCCTGATTTTTTCTTTATACTTGAAAGTACTTTTAATCTCTCCCAGTAGAAATACAATAGTAGATTTTCCATGAATATTTGTTTATGTGCATGGACTGCTGTAATGTTAATGGAATAGAAAGATCTTCCCCATCCATTAATAGGGTAATGTGACCACATGTATTCAATCATGATGTCTGGTGCTTTAAAACTCCAGCTCACAGTTGTGATGCACCTGAGTCATGTGGAGCCCATTGGGGGAGAAACTTGCTTAAGGGGTAAGCTTGCTTATGGAGAGGCTTTGCTTGAAGACTTTCGCACTTTTTAGTAATTAGGCACTGAAGCAAGAGGGCTATGCTACCTTCTGGCTATACATATACATATATATATATATATATATATATATATATACATATATATATATATATATATTCTGAGGTTAGCAGCTTGCTTAGGGGCTCACTCATTGGAAAAAATGTTCATGTGATTTGGACCTACAAGACTCTGGGTAGCCGTTAAGGAGCCCCCTGGCTTTGAAAACCCAGATGTTGGTGCTTTCCTCTCTTGTAACTATGTATGTATTGCTTTGGTCAGACAGTTGGAAGCTCTGTCTGTTGATCTTTGTGCTAATTTCTCAGAGAGTTAGAAACCTTGTCTGTTGATCTGTGCTATTTTCTCTGCTTATAATTTCTTTGCTTATATTCTGTATATTTCCTCTATATTCAGCATGCTGACCTCTCCCCTGAACTAAGTGAATGATATATATGTTAATTTAAAGTAAGATTTTTGACCCCATTAAAAGCTATTTTCCTTTAAAAGCAGATCAAAGAACTTGTGCTAGCAGGCCATCCTGGGTATGTTAGGGTGCTTACTGTTACAATTGCCTGTGACTCTTTGTGGGTAACCTATGTAACACATGAGGCACTTCAGTAACGTAATATGTGGTCATATTGTTTATCAAGCATCAGGCATTTATTAAGTAGCTACTAGGTGCCAGGCACTGAGCCAGGTGGTGCAATTAACAAATAACAAAAATGAAACAACTCCTGTAGATTCAACAAGTGCTCACAGCAGGAGTGCAATATCACAATGCCCACCAGGAGAAGCTATACTCAAGTCACCAAGCAAGTAGCCTCACTAAACAGTCTCCCTTGCATGCCTTTGTACTCTACCTGTCCAGGCTCTTGGGGTCTGAATTTAGCTTAGAGATGATGTGACATACTGATAAAAATTGCTGTGGTTCGTCTTTAATCTATGACTTCAACCCTGTCCTTTCATGAGAATTTCTACCTGTGTCCAGGGCCCTAGCCCTAAAACTCAGAGTAAAAATAAAGAAGATAAATGTTTTGGAGAGAGCTTGGTTTTCCTGGCTTACCAAACCAGTGTGCCTTACAATAGTTGAGAGTCTCCAGCACTCAGAATCTCCTCTTGCTGGGGTCCCTGCTTCTGCTCCCAGGCTGATCACTTCCATTGCCCAGTCAGCCCAGGCAGATGCTCAGGCTACAGTAGCTGGTAACACCAGACTTAGACTCCCTAGGTCTGTTGTGCTCACCTACAGGGCAGAGACATTCAGTATGACTGGAGTGTCCCTCTGTGCCCAGCAGCCCAAAGGGGAGATTAGAAATCTACCAAGGTTAAAAGAAAGGGAGAAATAACCCTTCAAGGTACCAGCATCCAGATCTCCTTCCCTTCCTCCTAGGGGCCATTTCTTGTTCCAGAAAATACACAGTCTGAGACATCATTGCCTCCCTGTCCTCTTTCATGGCTTCTTGACCACTACTTTCAAAACTTAATTGGGAGGGGATTTTTTTTGTGTGGAGCATTTGGTAGTCATCAACAATTCCTTGAAATTTCTCCCCTGTCCTCAAATTATCATCACCCCAGGTCTTAAAGTAAATAAGAATTCAGAATAGAAAAGGATGGAGGTTAGAATCTGAAGAATAACTGAGTAAATTTACTAAGTTAATGAATTAATGAATGATACCATAGGGCCTTCTGGAGCAGAGAAAAAAATTCACTATTCTCTCACCCAGGTCCTCCCACATACAGACATGCCTCACATTGTTTTATTGCACTTTGTAAATATTGTGGGGTTTTGGTTTTCGTGGTATTTTTTTTCAACACAGTGAAGGTTTGTGGCTACTCAGCATCAAACAAGTCTATTGGTGCCATTTTTTCCAACAGGATTTGCTCACGTGGTGTCTCTGTGTCACATTTCTCACAATATTTCAAAATTGTTTATTAGTATTATACCTGTTACAGTGATCTGTGATCAGTGATCTTTGACATTACTGTTGTAATTGCTTCGGGGAGCCACACTCTATACCCACATAAGACAGCAAACTTGAACAACAAATATTGTATATGCACTGACTGCTCCACCAACCAGCTGTTCCAACTCTCCCCCTTTCCTTGGGCCTGCCTATTCCCTGCGACACAACAATATTGAAATTAGGCCAATTAATAACTCTACAATGGCCTCTGAGCGTTCAAGTAATATGACAAATTTTATAGTTATTTTATTTTAAAAATTGCCACAGCCACCATAACCTTCAGCAACCACTACACTGATCAGTCAGCAGCCATCAACATAGAGGTTAGGCCCCAAGGGTCAGATGACAGTCAGTATTTTTTAGCAATAAAGTATTTTTTAATTGGGCAGCTAGGTGGCACAGTAGATAGAGTGCCAGGCTTGGAGTCAGGAAGAATCATCTTCATGAGTTCAAATCTGGCCTCAGATACTTACTAACTGGGTGACCCTAGACAAGTCACTTAATTTTGTTTGCTTCAGTTTCTTCATCTGTAAAATAGGGTAGAGTAGGAAACGGCAAACCACTCTGGCATCTTTGCCAAGAAAACCCCAAATGGGTTCACCAAAAGTCAGATAAGACAGAAAAATAACTGAACAACAAATATTTTTAATTAAGGTATTATGTTGTTTTTTTAGACTTAATACTATTGTACACTTAATAGACTACAGTATAGTGTAAACATAACATGTATGTGCATGGGAAACCAAAAAATTCATGTGATTCACTTTATTGTGATACTCACTTTATTGTGGTGGTCTGAAATTAAACCTACAATATCCCAGAGGTATGCCTGTACTCCCCATTCCTACAAAAGAGAAAAATTTTTCCCCAAAAAGACAGAAGACTGCTCTATCCAAGCAGCTCCCTCTCCTCCTTGAGAAGGCCCCCAAAGCCCAGGCCCTAAGGAGAGACTCTTTATTACTTTTTACAGCCTGGCTACTGCTCAGATGCCTTTCATTCCCCACTTCGAGATGGGGAGAATTTGAGTACCTCAAAGTTTAAAAATTCACTCTGCAGCTGGACAGGATTCTATTACATCCGGCCCAGACACAACAGCCTCAGCAGAGACAACAGCCCCACAGACAGCAGCCTCAAAGACCACTATGGTTTCCCCAAAGACAACTTCAGCTGCCCAACGGTCAACAAAATCAACTACTAAATGTCAATATCTATCTCTGTCCCAAGCTGGCGTCCCTTGTTCATTTGCCTCTGGATATGGGCTTACATATAGTCACACACAGTCCCTGGGGGTGGGGTATGGGAGCAGTACATCCCATTACTTCTTTGTGGCTTATGTCCGCGGTATGTACTGGGATTAAGAGGCAGCCTGTTCACTCCACTTGGAGTCAGGAAATCTGTTTTCAAATTCCAAGCACTAGTTGAGCCATGTTGGGGAAGTAATTTAATTTCTCTGAGCTTCAATTTCCTCATCTTAAAAAAAATAGATGGGGGGGGCAGAATCTACAGTGATCACTTTCATAAAGGGTTTTGTACACCTTAAAGAGATCATGCTTCAGTGGATCCTCATTGAGGTGGGGCATTGGGAAGAAAGGTTTGGGAACTTCTCTCATCCATGAATGGGCAGTTCTACTAACACAGCACCAACTAATTCTCAGATCCAGAAGATCTTGGAAGACTTGTAACATGGGATGAACAATTTGAAGGTAAGCATATCCAAAGGTAGGCCCCAGAATGAACCCATACATGATTCCCTTCCCAGGCCTGTGACCCTCAGCTCCATCCCCTAATATAAATACTCCATTCTCCAAACCTAAGCAAAAGGTAGGAACTTATTTTTGAGGGTGAGAATAGCTAAGCCTTTTCTTTGTTGGACAATGCATAACACTGAACTTTCAGGCATCCCCAAGGTCAGTCAGTCAGTCAATAAGCATTTATTAAGTATGTCTTATGTGTCGGGCACTGGGCTAAGCACTGGAGATAGAATTAAAGGCAAAAAACAATCAACAAATCCATAGGCCCTGCCCTTAAGGAGCATATATTTGAATAAAGAAAACAACATACAAATATCTAGATAAACACAAAACATAGAGTAAGACTAAATGAAAGTAATATGGAAAGGATGCAGAACTGGGAAGACCAGATAAGGCCTCATGCAGAGGTGGGATTTGAAGTGAGTCCAGAAGGAAGGCAGAGAGGAGGGCAGAGCATTCTAGGTGTGCAGGGAGGACAGGGCAGAGGCAGAGAGGTGGGAAATGTAATAATATGTGTGAGGAGCTGCAAGGAGACCAGGTCCACTCCAAGTCTAAAGTGATTATTTGAATCTATTCCCTTTCGGCAATTTAACCTGAACAGTAGGAGGACATATCCCTTTTCTCCTAGTCTGTCCAGCCTGCATCATTCTGGCAGCAGCTGTAAGCCTCTGTCCCCATCCTTGGGCTCTGCGTGGTAGAGGAGGGTGGGTGGGCCCAGTGAAAGGGAAGGTCTGGGTCGACCCCGGGTGATCCTGGCTACTTACCTCAGAGCCATGATCTCATTGCATATATCTCTCTTTACGTGAGCCAGGAAGATATACTATTAAACCAGAGCATCAAATCTGCTGTCTGTCTTTACTGAAGGAACTGCTGGGAGGGAAGGACCTTGGACAGAAGGTGAAGTGGGCACTCCTGGTATCCAGGGAGGGAAACTTATTTAGAAATCCCTGTCCTTCCCAAACCAATCTCAGTTACCTAGCTCCTTCAGACCCACACAAATGCAGGTATATAATAGACACAGGCACAGATAATTGGGAAGAAAGACACTCATGTGCCTCCACATGATTGCATGTAAACAAAAAAAAAAAAGGCATCCAACATTCCTAGTTTACTTCAATTCTTCCAGAGTCTTCACAGATCCCCCCCAAATCTTAGATGAAAATTTTACTCCTGGGGAAACCGACCAAGAAAGTTTTGGTGAGGGGGCAGAGAAAGGGAGACTTATCTCTAGAGTGAATACTTGGTCCCCTCTATTGGACATCATCACATAATTTCAAAAGCTTCCTGATCACATCTTCACAGAGGTCCTTGGCAAAAACTGCTAGGATTCAGTCCTCATTCAGTTGCTACTTTGAATAGAACTTCTTTTTCTAAGTTGTCTCTTCTTGCAGGATTTTGTTAGCAATATACAAAGAAAGTAATGGTTTTATGAATTTATTTATGTATCCTATTTATTGTTTCAGTTAATATTAGTTGAATCTCTAAGGCTCTTTGAAGACAAGTCACTTAATCTTGTTTGCCTCAGTTTCTTCATCTGTAAAATGAGCTGGAGAAGGAAATGGCAAACTACTCCAGTATCTTTGACAAGAAAACCCCAAATGGGGTCACAAAGAATAAGACAACGCTTAAAAAATGACTGAACAAAGATAAAACATAACAGAATTTCTGAATAACTCGAAAGGTGTTTCTCCTTTGCCTATGCATATTATCAAAATTACTTTTTTGTTTCTTATTGTTATAGCTAATATTTCTAGCTATATCAAATAATAGCTGTGACAGCAGATACCCTTTCTTTGATCCTAAACTTTTTTAAAAGGTCTCTCATATTTCTTCAGTACAAATTAAGCTAGTATTTAGGTTTTGACAGATGCTGTTTGCCATATTAAAGAACTCTCCATTTTTTTCTCCATTCGTTTCTATGATTTATAGTATTTCTAACATGGATCTTATACTTTATTGAAGTTATTCTGCTTACATTGATGTAGTCACCTAAAATATATTGTTTTTGTTATTAATATGATCTATTAACCTTATGATTTTCATAATAGCAAACTATCCCCATATTCCTGAAAAAGATCCATTATATTCTTATGAGGAAATTTTTTGAATAGGTAGCTGTAACCTCCTTGTTAATATTTTATTCAATACTTTCACATGATTATTCACTAGAGATAGTTGTTTATAGTTTTCTTTCTCTGATTAATCTCTCTCTGGTTTAGGTTAGCAGGAACACATTTGTTTCATAAGCGAAATCTGGTAGCATGCCTTCTTTCTATATTTTTCCAACCAACTTCTATAATACTAGAATTAGTTATTCTTTGAATGTTTTATAGAATTCGCTTGTCTTCCCCATCCCTCCTATCTGGTCAAAAACCTGGGAGACTTTGATGAACTGATACAAAGTGAACTGAGCAGAAGCAGGAGAACAATCTACAGAGTAACAAGAATATTGTAAAGATAATCGACTGTGAAAAACTAAGTAACTCTATAACTTTAACTAAGGGTAATCCACCACAACTCCAACAGGCTCATGAAATAAAATACTATCCACTTCCAGATAGAAAAGATTTAAAAGGAAGATTGAAATGCAGACCGCTCTCCATTTGCATAGATTCACATTACACTAATTACACTTTACATACATAAAGAATTTTTAAAGAAATCTTCATTCCAAAAAAAAAACTTAAATTAACTTTACTGTAAAGTACTTTGGCCTCTCTCTCTCTTTCCCTCCCTCCCCACCCCCTCTCCCCTCACTCCTCCCCCTCAGATGGGCTCCATGCTCTGATAACTCCCAAACCCCCACCAAAAAAACAAAAAACAAAGCACCCTCCAAGTGAGAGTAGAACAGAGGGACAGAGAAATGCCTCTAGAACAGCAGCTTGGCTTGAGTCCTCGGGAAGAGAGGAGACCTGTCTATCCCATATGCTTTTCCTTTTGGTTCAAGCCTCCACATGGCTTGCCCCAGGCCTTCCTGCTCTTGCTTCTCTGTCCCTGGCCCCCAAGTGTCTTTGAGCCGTGTGCCAGCTCCCTCTCTCCACAGGTTGGAGGCCCATTTTCTATCCATCTCCCTCCCTTCCACGTGTGAGCAGACAAATTCATAAGCACTTAAAAATCACTTCAAATATACTTCTATGGTCCTCTTAGTAAGGCAAGAACTATCTATGCATTTTTTCTTCTTTTTTTTCTTGATTTTTTTTTCAAAATGTGGCTAATATTGAAATATGTTTTACATGACTTCATGTGTATGATAAGTATCACATTTCTTGCCTAGTCAATTGGTAGAAGTAGGGGCTGGAATGAGGAAGAGAATTTGGAGCTGAAAATAAAAATAAAATTTTTTCAAATAAGAAATAAAACCACCTGGTCCTAGAGATTTTTTTGAGAATCCATTCAATTTCTTGTTGTGAGAGTATATTCTGTAATTTTACTTATTTCTTGTTCTGTTAATCTATTCTATTTTTTGGAAATTTCCATCTGTTTCTTTTAAGTTGACAGTATTTTTGTAATAGGAATGTTCAAAACACTCATATATTTAAACAAAATAGTTTGTGATACTTTCCTTTATTTCTTCCTCATCTGTTGTGATCAATACTTTTTCATTTTTTATACTGGAGATTTAGGGGTTTTTAAAAATTAAATAACATAATGACCTATCCATATTATTAGCTTTTTCTCTTTTTAATTAAATTTTGCCTTTCAAATAAGGAAAAAATATCCTCCCACTTATGCTTTACCCAGCTCCCCAAATTAAAAATAAAGAAAAGCAAATTTCTAAGGATTAGGACATAGGTCATTTCATTGTATTATAATGACTTAAATAAAACAATTCAATGAGGGGGAGGAAGGAAGGAAAGGAGGAAGGAAGGAAGGAAGGAAGGAAGGAAGGAAGGAAGGAAGGAAGGAAGGAA
>JAQQSZ010019393.1:0-10373 GCA_028646595.1 Phalanger gymnotis
GAATGCACTATAAGAAGAAGAGGAAAGAAATTACCCTAAATTGTGAGATTTGTGATGAGATTTGAAGGAAGTAAGGAGATATCTGGGAGGAAAATGAGGAGAGACTAGTGTCATGAAAAGCTAGAAAGCTGGAAAATGGTGTTCATTCTGGTATTCATATCTAGAAAGCAGATCCAGAGAAGGGTTTTGTGCTTTCCTCTTCTATCTTTTCCCTCCATTCCATCCTTCATGGTCCTGTCAAAATTATGTTTTTATTCATAGGTCTTGCGCCTTACAAATCTCTGTTTTGTGGCTCTTTAATGCTTTTATCATTTAATCCAGAGTATTATATGTATCTCTACCCCTATCTTCTTCTCCTCATAAAGTATAGGTCCATGAGGATAAGGTTTTCCTTTTTTATTCTCCCCTAGAACTCACCATGCTCTCGTGAACACACTGCAGTGCTTAATAAATGCATGTTGGATGAAGAAGTGAAGGATCTCTAAATTTCTGGCCAAATAGTCCCTCACGCTGCATGAGTAAAAGACCCTGTCCCACTTTCACACACACACACACACACACACACACACACCCCTTTTTTACTTCACGTCACTGTCTTCTCCATCAGGTTCGATAAAACATTGTGCCTTTGCATAACATTTCAAGTTTTGCAAGAATTTTTATGATATTTAAGTCTTGTTCACAACCAAATATCAAGTTCTTTCAGGCTCTACTTGTCTCCGTCCATCCTGAGAGTGAAGGAAGATCCCTCTGGAGCATGGGATGCTAGTCCCTGGCATGGGCTTGTCCTCACTTCTACCCTCTAAGACCAGCAGCAGCACTTCTTTCAAGGCCATGGCAGAACTAAAAGTTTTTATTTAATTTAAGCTTTAGAATTATGTTCTGGGTGGACACGTGATTGAGAGAAAACTGGAGAATAGGAAGTTACAGAAATTAAACTGGAAATTAAAAGGTAAGGTTGAGTAAAACTTTAGGGAACCGTATGGAATCTCGGGATAAGCAAGAAACTGGGCCTGGTGATGGGACAAAGATATAGGAAGAGGGTGGGGAACAGGAACACAGACGTTTGTACCTGGAGAGAGAAGGAGACATTGTCAAGTTTAGCAGAGGAGTCTCAAAGTATCCCAAGCAAACCATGGTTTAGCTCTTAATTAATTAAGAAGTACCGGAAAGCTTTACAATCAGTATATTCATTAAGTTTTGGAATCATTCTACCCATCTGTATTAATCCACTGACAAAGAAAGGAAGCCACTCTTTTCCTTCTAATGGTCCAGTCTCTGCCTACCTAAAATGTGCTCCTGTTTCCTGCCCACTCTTTCCCAAACCACCAAACTTTTGCTCATGAACTTAGATCCTTATCTAATACAGGCTCATTTTCTTCAGCCTAGAAGCCTTATCTCCAGTACATATCTCCCCTAGTTCTAGATGGGGTTGGTGAGGGGGAGGAGGGAAATAGTTTAACTATCTTTATTCCAGCTTTCTCCTGGCATCTTTCTGGCTTCAGGTCATTGGCCTGCCATAATTGTGATTCAAGATTAACTACCTTCTGCTGCCCTTGCCCTGCCTGAGGAATAGCATAAGTGGAGAGGTGGTTTATACAGACTCAACCAGTGTCAACAGCCACCTCTACCAAAGGTAATTTGGAATTCCCCTATCCCTAAACTAGTCCAGTTGCTCCCTACTGGCTGAAAATCTGCTTCAGTAAGCAAGGGATTAACCTCCTAGAATAATGTTTGCTCTGGGCCTCATGGTCATGGTTCTGAAATATCAGCTTTAGGGAGTCCCCTGGAGGAAGTTACCCACAGAAGAATATGACTTTAGAATAAAGTCTCTTTTTTTTTTGAGACCACTTTAACTGGGTTGTAACCTATAGTTGAGAAAGATATGGTAACCACACTGATACCAGGAGTAGAGAGCCAGTCTTTAGCTGACAGCCAGGGCTTTGGGCCCCCAGAAATCTCTCTCTAGGAGAGGGAACAGACAGGTAAAGGTTGAGAAGAGCTAGAGGAACAACTTAGCCAAAGACAGGAATTGTTTCATTTGAAAGGTCCTGGTTTTTGTTATTTTTTTTTCATTTTGAAATGATACACACAGACTCAGCCAACATTATTTAAAGAATCATACAATAAAGATTGATTATTTATGTCTTCTATACAAAAGAGATTGATTACTTACATAGGTCCTCTAAGATAAAAAAAAAATCTTCTGTTCTTTTATTCCTCAATGTTAGAGGACCTACAGTGATGTTCCCTTACACTCTGGTCCCCAGAATGTAACCTTCAATGTTTTCAGAAGCTTCTCATTTGTTTTACCTGTGTTGATTCAGTGACTAGATCCATTTTCTTGGTAACTGCTTTACCTGACTTAAACATACAATGATTTTTTATATTGTCAAAGTCTATTCCTTTAAAAAATCATATAATTCAATTCAATTCAACTCTCTAAAGATTTATTAAATACCTATAATGTGTAGGGCACTGTGCTAGGATGTGTGAATGAAAAAATAGAAAATATAAGAAAGTACTATCTTCAAGGGGCCTATAGTCTACTTAGGGTGCACTGCATTTATAGAAATAAAAAAAAATAGTTTAGTGAACATAAGAGGGTAAACAAAGAGTTTTGAAGGTCCCAGAGAAGGAAGCAAGCAATCCTTTTGGATAACTATAAAGATACTCGCCTGGAATTTATAGGGAAGCAGTGAGGGTACTCAGTACTGTCCCTTTGTAAGAATACCTCCCTCTTCTATGTTTATTCACTCAACTTTGACCCATCATTCTTTGTTTCTATATAACGTAGTATCTTTCTTTCAAATACTTATTTACACTTCTATTTCTCCAAGCCTAAGGCTTCCCAATTTTTTTTTATTTCTTACACAGTATTTACCTGTTTCTTTTGTTGCCTGTCCTCCTCCTAATTTCTTTCTAACACAGGCCATTTTATAATGATATAATGATTATCTTCTCAATGCTTTTAAATCACTTAATAATTATCTCATTTGGTCTTCATGACCACCCTATAAGTTAGCAAAGAAGTTCAAGAATTATAATGTTCCATTAATAGGTGGGAAAATTGAGATTCAAAAAGGGTTAGAGATTTGTACAACACTCAAACAATGTGTGTCCTTCATTCATCCAAGAAGCATTTCCTAAGTGTCTACCAAGGAAAAAGAGCCTGTGGTGGGTCATGGGGGTACAAAGACAATTAGCAAATAATCCATGTCTTCTAGTACCTTAATTTCGATTGGGGAGTTACACAACATTTAAACAGATAACTAAATGAAATATGATCAGAGAAGGACATTGAGTCAGACCGTTTCCCCATAGGATTTAGCAATAAGGTAAGCTTTAAATAAAGCTACACTCTAAGGGGTGAAAAAAGGGAATTTATTCTAGTTTCAGGAGACAGCCTGTGCAAAATCACATGAGAGCAAGAATCTTTTATTCTTCTTTTTTGTTTTTGATCCTCACCATTCTTTATATTCCTCTATACTTACTCCTTCCTTCCTTTCTCTTTCTTCTAAAGCTAAATTCTTCTTCTCCTTCTCCTTCTCCTCCTCCTCTTTCTCTTCCTCCTCTTCCTCCTTCCCTTCCCCCTCCTCCTTCTTCTTCTTCTTCTCCTTCTTCTTCTCCTTCTCCTTCTCCTTCTCCTTCTCCTTCTCCTTCTCCTTCTCCTTCTCCTTCTCCTTCTCCTTCTCCATTGTCACAAGGTCAGGGCCTTCTGTGTAGACACTTGTTTCACAAGAGCCATATGGCTCCATATGCATGGAAACTTATTTCACAAGATTGGCACAGGGGCCCTAGTCTGGTAACCTTTAGGTTGTTACGTCCTCTGTGTGGAACATTTCACAAGAGGGTCTCTAAGGCTCTATTTGTGTGGAAACTGAACTTTGTATTTTACAATATATCTTCCAGGGCTGTGCAAGGTCACCAGCCTCACTCTCTCTTCCAGAACCATCTGGGTCCAATGGTGTGATACTCACCAGGAGATGGCCCAGGATGCATTGGGAGACCCTGGCCCTTTTAAAGGCTAAGGTCTTTTCAGGTTCTCACTTTGAGTGAGGTAATGCCCATTTAGTGAATAGGCCTCTTTAAGAAGTTAATCAAGGGATGGCCCCTTTAATCAAAACTCAAAAAAAAAAAATCAAACTGGGAGGAGAACACCCTCAGGGTTGCTGCCCAAAAGAGAAACAGTTACTATTTAGCATTTACATTCATTCTGTGCTAGGAGGGCAGACACCTCTTGTCCAATCTATGAGCTCCAAAGTCAATTGGGTTTAAGGCTTTGTTTTTGAGAAAGAAATCTAGTCAGTAAACCCAAAGTTAAGGAGGCAGCCTTTAGGCATTGAAATGTACCTTCCTTTGGGCAGAGGAGGAAAAGGGAGAGGGAGAAGGAGAGGGAAAGGGAGAGGCAGAAGGAAAGGGAGAATTAGAGGGAAAACCATTTATGTTTAAAAAAAATCTTTGTGCTGAGTATCCTTAAAAGTAGTACACCACATTCACAGAACAATTTAACCTACTTTCTTCCTCTATTGAATTCTAGGCCTATCAGTGTCTATTAGGAGGTACTGTCTAGAATATATGAATTCAAACACTAATAATTAGTTAAAAGATTTATTTCTCTGAGGTGACCTTGTGATGTTCTGTGACTTGAGGAATTCAGCCCAAAATCACACAAATAAACGACCACCTGTAGAAACTCATAATATATAGCGAGTCTCACTTCACTTTCACTTGGCTCTTAGGCAAGATGCCCTCTATTACAATTATGAAATGAACATGTTTGCCTAGCCCACTGCTTGAAATTTTATGCCATGTTTCATGTTTATAATTAAAAGATTGCGGAGCAAAATATTTTCTGAGGTTACATTTTTCAAGCAAACTCATTAATTCTAACACTTTAATGACATAATATTTGCTGTACCCTCAGTTCATATTTGTTCATGTTGCCCTTTTCCAAGCAAAGAAAAAAAAGCATAAACTAGATGGTCTCCCTTTCCATGAGTCTCATCCATTCCTTGTATTGGAATGGATGCCCATCTTCCCCCTTCCCCTATTTGTCCATTATTATTTATATTACTGTCCTCTAATTTCCCTGTTTCTCAAGCCTTCTCTACACAGAATCTCATTTCTTCCATACCTGGGGAGAAGTGAAGCATGTTCACACGGCTCCTACTTCCATTTTCCCCCTAGGCAGTTCTCTGAGTTGTGGCCCTTCTGCTAAATTATCTCACCTGTTTCATACAGTTCATTTGGAGAAGAGTGGCGCTTATTGGCTCAGAAGTAGGCCCACTCTCATCATTCCCCAGCCCTGAAGTCGGGTCCCAAATGGGTCTACAATGGCTCCTTATTGTGCAGAGCATTTGTTGGTTACCTGCCTAAAGGAATTGGGCTCTTTTGGTTTCCCAAAGGACAGTCTCTAAGGAGGTTTCAGGAGTTTTAAGGCTGAAACCATTCAGTGGTTTTTACAATAGAATGCTTCTCTCCTCACACCTATTCAGAGGTCAGCAGAGTGATGTCAAGACAGACACAAGATTTCCTTTTGGTATCAGTCTTGGTGAGTCAAACAACAGACTCGTTGTTATTCTGCTTTTCCCAGCCTTAGCAGTTTTATCTTTTTTTTTCTTAAAAAATGATTGATTTTTTATCTTACTTTGCTTTCATTTCTAAACATAACTTTGCTCTCCTGGACACAATAAATGGCTCATTTTAACACAGAATGAAAAGAAAGGAAAAGAAAACAAAACAGTTCAGCAAAACTAATCAGCACATGGATTATGGTAAGTATATGCCATATATCACACCCATAGACCCCCACCTCAGCAAAGAAGGGTTTGAGTTGCATTTTCTCATCGCTTTGCCCTGAACATAGTTCTGAAACTGTTTCTATATAGCCACAGGGAGGGAAATAGTGCATGTGCTGAACGGATTGAAAAATTTGTGGAGGAAAGGGGTCCAGACTAAGGAGTGAATGGTGTTAGGAAGAAAGGTTTTCTTCAGATAGCGAATGGAAGGTGGAGCAGAAGTTTGCTTGAACATTGAATAAAAACAACTCATCATTATATTGCATTTATTTTTATTTAAATGATTTACCTGGAAAATATGAAAGCAAGAACAGGTGAACAGATTTATCCTGTGTGAACCCAGAAGGAAAAACCCAAAACAGAAAAGGGAGACACTATAGAAAGGCAGATTAAAAAAAAAATCTCTCCTTTGACCCAGCAATACCATTTCTAGGGATATATCCCAAAGAGATCATAAGAACGGGAAAAGGACTCACATGTGCAAAAATATTTATAGTACCTCTTTTTGTGTTGGCCAATTACTAGAAATCTCGGGGATGCCCATCAATTGTGGAATGGCTGGATAAGTTGTGGTGTATGAATGTAATGGAATACTATTGTGCTGTAAGAAATGATCAAACAGGCAAACTTTAGAATAATCTGGACTTACATGAACTGATGCTGAGCAAACTGAGCAGAACCAGGAGAAAATTATACACAGTAACAGCCACAGTGTATGATGACTGACTTTGATAGATGTATTTCTTCTCAACAATGCAAGGACCTAAAACAATTCCAAAAGACTCATGATGGAAAACGCCATCCACATCCAGAAAAAGAAATATGAAGTCTGAATACAGATTGAAGCAAACTATTTTCTTTTTTTGTTCTGTTTTGTTTTATGTTTTTCTTTCTCATGATTATTCCCATTCATTCTAATTCTTCTATACAAGATGACTACTGTGAAAATATGTTTAATAGGAATGTATATGTAAAACCTATATTGGATTGCATACTGTCTTGGGGAGAAGGAGGGAGGAATTTTAAACCTTATGGAAGTGATTGTTGAAAACTAAAAATAAATAAATTGGCTTATTTTAAAAAATCTCAGCATATAAAATTTCCTAATAAAGATTTACCTTTATGATTGTATGACTAGTTGGGAAAGCTGAAGTGGTAATTCTCGTAAGATGCATAATTTCATATATGGACTGTGAACTGGAAGTGACCTTAAAAAGTCACTGAGCTCAAACCCCACATTTTCTATATGCAAAATGTGCCTCAGTAAGGGAAAGTGACTTGTGGAAGATCACACAGGTAGTAAGATGTGGAGCCAAATCTAGAAGTCATTATTTTTCCTCATTCTGTTTCACCTTGAGTAGAATATTTGATCAAGCATTAAGTTCTCTTCTGGCTCAGAGAATTTTAATTTTTTTTATTGTTTTTATTTTTTCCAAAGAAAGAACTTAAACATTCTTTGCCTTTGTGAGTAACTGACTAAAACTGTTACAGAATGAATTGAATCTGCAGTCAAATGTCTCTGAGAAATGTCTTTTCTCAGACATTGAGAAAGAAACTGTTCCCAATTCTTTGCCCAGTGGTTTATGCCTATTTCCTCTACCTCTCCTCCTCTATTTCTTTGTTTCTCTGACTTTCTTGATATCTTTAGGGCAATCCTGAGTGGTGGGGTTGTCTAACTAATATTATTGGGTCAAGCCCCCATTCCAGTGGACTCTATTGCTAAGCGCCACTGATAAGTGATCCACTTTCACTTACCTAATTAATATTAATTAACATTATTAGCTTTTATAAAGTGATATTTAGAAAGAAAATTTAGCAAGAGCCAAAGTAATGATTCCTCAAATTCCTGAATGCACACTTTTCTCTACACCATCTCAGGCCTTGAAGAGATTAGGATGAGATTTAATATAGTTTCTACATAATGTTCATCCCCCCAATTAAACTTCCAAATGCAGCATGGTTAGTGGATGAATAAGTATGTGCGCCTGCTCCTGCTAGACCACATCAAGTAACAGGTTAATATATCTTTGTTCTTCACTGTCTGGCTTCTGGTAGATCCTGGAATGGATTTTAGCTCCTGGATTTCTAAGTGGCTCATTTTCCTAACCTTGTGAAATTTACAAGGATATCACAATCTCCAATCCTCTCTGCCTGAAAAGATGAAAAATAGAGCCACAACAGACATAGGTAACAGTACAGCAATGAGTTCTGAGCTTCATATTAGTACTAGTAAGAAAGGATCTGAAAGAATCAAAATTCTAAGAAGCTTGTGTTGTTCATGTACGACAAACAAAAAAATCATCTTTGAATGTTTTGTGCATTTTTTCCTATCTTTGGATTATTTCTCCTAGTTCTGCTTTTTGAGATAATGTGGTTATTCTTTCTGTATGACTGCCCTTAAAACACTGGAAAACTACATTCATCCTCTAAATCTTATCTTCTTTAAACCGAATAGGAATACTTCATTAAACTAACATTTTTTGACTCTGAAATTATTTTCTTCCTCCTGTAAGCACAGTATAATTTCTGCACTATTTTAAAAGATGGTGCCCAGCATTGAGCACAATATTCAGGATGTGAGTTGGGCATAGTGCACCATGAGTAAAACTTCTCTCCTTGTGTTCTTTAGGTTTCTGTGTGCTGACTATGGCCATTCCTACATGGAGGGTAGAGACTTGGAGGAGCAGAATTTTCCTGTCACCTGCTGGGCAGGTGATTTTTACTGAGAATTCCAAATATACAGGTCTTTCTGCCTTTTGATTTTTGAAGGGACTTACTGGGAAAAGCTGATTCAGCCATAGAACCTGCTACAGTATTTGTTATCTTGTTTTGTCTCATGTCAATGGATGATGTGTTTGGGATGTTGTAGAGTGGTGACCTCACGTGAGGTGCTCTTTTCCCACTCACCTCTGTTCCCTTCCCTCTGGTACACTAGTAGTTTGATGAGTTAGATCGATTATGGTAATGGCTAGCTAAGGAGGCACTCCTATCTAACTCAAAACTATTATCCCTTCCATGTGATATTGTGGCAAAACAGATCTAATAGTATTATTTTCATGGTGGTATAGGCTACTGAACCTGATGAGGATTAATAACATTTGTTGACTATTAAATTGAACGGAGGTCTCTGAATGTTCCTGGTAAATTCTTGTTCAAATTGTTTTATCAGTGAAATAAATGGTCATGTCAGGCAAATAATGACTCACAATTGAAAGGCTAATTAGCACACTGAATGATTGCCAAGTTCCAAAAGGAATTTAAGATGAAAAAATGACACAAATATTAAATGATAAAATTAAATATTTATAAATATTTATGTAAATATAAATATTTATAAAAGTCTCCTGTTAGTGCTAAAAAAAAACCCTACAACTTCAGGTAGGGAAAATGTGACTATTAAAAAAATTTCTTATTTTTTTCTAGTGGAATACCAGTTAACTATAAGTCAATATGATGGAATAGACACCAAAACTAATATTCAACTTTAACTAATATTCAACTTTAAAATGATTTAATACAAATATGAGGGACGTGATAGTGTACCTGTACTCTATATACTGTGGTGAAACACAGTAATATTGTATTCAACGTTAGGTGTCACATGTAAGAATGGATATTGGCATTGCGTTGACTTGGATATCCTAGAACACCTTCAGGAAATATTGACAAGAATTGAAGCCTTTCCTAGGTAAGTGGAAGGAAAAGGATATTTAATTTGGAGAGAAAAAAAGAAGAGGACAATATGATAATTGCTTTCAACTATTGGGTGCCTGTCCTTCATGAGAAGAATTTCTAAAGAGCAGAACTAGGCAGAATTGATAGAGGTTTGAGATTTGAATAATTTGGATCAATGTAAATATCAGCTTCCTAATGGCATGTCTTGGTAGGCAGTGAGTTCCACACCACTTTAGGACTTTACTTGGATGCTACCTGACTACTTGTTAAGTAAGTCATAGAACAGATTTCCACTTAGGCAAATGTTTAATGAGATTCTAATCTCTGAAGTCCTGTTAGATTCTGAGATTATTTTACTCTAAAAGTGTTACCAAAACAAACAAACTTTCCAATATCTCTCTAGGAATACAGAAGTACGAAGTGATAACATGTGAATCCTCTCCAATGTTTGAAAGTCTGTCTGCAATGACCATAACTATCTGCAAAGACAAAAAGGATGCCCCATTCCAATGATACTCAATTCCATCCCCTCTTTTTCATATTACTAGGAATTCCAGGATTGGAAAATTTCCACATGTGGATTGGCTTCCCTTTTTGCATTGTATATATTATTGCCCTCTTGGGAAATATCACTATATTGTTTGTGATACAGACAGAGAAGACACTTCACCAGCCCATGTTCTACTTTCTGGCCATGTTGGCCACCATTGATCAAGGCCTATCCACAACCATAATTCCTAAGATGCTGGGAATCTTTTGGTTCAGATTGAGGGAGATCAGCTTTGGGGCTTGTGTCACACAGATGTTCTTTATCCATATGTTCACTGGAATGGAATCAGCTTTGTTATCATCTATGGCTTATGATCGCTATGTAGCCATCTGCAATCCTTTGCATTA
>JAQQSZ010019394.1:0-10373 GCA_028646595.1 Phalanger gymnotis
ACTCCTCTCCTACAGGAACAAAGAAATACCAGTGGTTAATTATTGCCTGTAAAAGCAAATAAGAGCTCATTTTTAGGGCTTGGTAATCTTTCAGTCTCTGACATATGCCTCATCTCCTTTTGTAGGCTTATTATATAACATTTCCCTTTAAGTAATCTACATCCAAATTGATTTAGTGTCTGTACCTCATACATGAAATCATAACATATACAAAAAAAGGTATCTTTAGTCAGTCCATTAACCATATTCAACTACTGAAAATCCTTTGCTTACTTCAAAACTGATCCCAAGTGCCACTTGCTACAAGGAATTTATTCGGAGCCATCCTATTACTCTAACCAGACTCCAAGAATTTTTTTTTATGTATTTTTGTGTATACATTTTGTATTTCATGTTCTATCTATGTCTAAAGGTTGGGGTCTCAACAATCAAATATAAACTACAAACACACAGGATTATTTATTTTTTTATATTTTGATCCTTAGCATCTAGAATAGAGATTGGCACATAAAAATATTTAGTAAATATGTACTTAATGAATAAACAAATGACAAAAAACAGCTCAAAATGGCCCAATTGCTGGTCTCTTCCACAGTGGAAATTATGTGATTCCATGACTCCCAAAACAGTATGAAGCACTTCTATTTGAGCCTTGTCAAACACTAAATCATGATTACTCCCAGTAACTAAGCCTTCTTTTATCCAGAGACTTTATATTAGAGTCAGTCAAAATCTACACAGAATACTATGTTCAACAGTATGGAACTCAATATCTCTATGTGTGTCTTCTGCAATTTTTGAGAATAGTAGCAGGATAGTATTAAGTGTAGATGGTATTTTTTTTTTATAGATCTTACTTTACTACCACCACTAAAAGCAAAATATTAGGTGAAACAGTTTTCAAGATTAACACAAATTAGAAGGCTGGCAGGAAAATCTGTCTCATTAGAGTGTTAGTGAGGCTGGCCTGGAAGACAGGGCAGATGATGCAGCACAGCCTGTGCCCTGCAAGTCAACAGAAGGCCTTGTAAGTTACTGCATTGCGAGATCAGCTTTAAAAGCTCTCAGCCCATGGATAGAGTGGGGTTCAGACAAATGGTCAGAAAGAGATTGCACTGTACTCTTTATTGATGCTGTGTTCAGTATCCTCTTGCATTGTCTCTATGGAGTTTCCAGTCACAGTCCTAGGGCCAAAAAGTGATAACCCTAGGGAATTAGAGGCACAAGCTGCAATGTCAGGGAAAAGAGGAGTCCTTGTGGTCATTCAGAGAGGCGTAGGGATATTGGTCTCAATTCCACAACAGAGGAGAACACTAGCAATTTTGGCAGCAGGAAAGTGGGAAACCTGGTCACAGTCTCAGGTCCAGGAGGCATTGTAGTGCTGATGCTCCCTGTAACAAATTTCCTTCTGGGTTAAAAACCGGAGAACAGATCAGGAGAGCATTGACTGCACCTTTCCTTATATCATAACACTGGGAAAGTATAAAAACTTAACACCCAACTCCCCAGAACTAGCTCTGAAAAGACCAGGAAGAATAAAAAAAAAAATAACATGAATCTCGGGACAGTGCCTCCCCCCCCCCAACTCAAATCAGAGCCCAACTTTAACATAAAATTAAAAGTAAAGAAATAGTTGGGAAAATGATCAAACAACAACAAAAGAACCTGATAATAAAAAAGTTACTGTGGTGAAAAGGTGAAGGGGAAGATCAAGACACAAAAAGAGAAGACAACAGTGATACAGCACATATAAGCAAAGCCTCAATGAAAAAATGTGCATTGGATACAGAACCAACAAGTATCTTTGGAAACGCTCAAAAATATTTTAAAAATTAAATAAGAGAGGTAGAAGAAATTTTGGTAAAAGAAATGAGAAGGATGAAAGAAAATTAAGAAAAGAGAGTCAGCAGTTTGGTTAGAGTGGCATAAATATACTGATAATATAACACCTTAAAAAGTGAATTAACTAAATGGGAAAAAAATCAGCACAATAATCTACTGAAAACAACAACTCTTCAAAAATATAATTGAACAAATGAAAAAGATGTATGAAAATTTCACTGAATGAAATTATTCCTAACAAATTAGAAATGGGTAAATCAAAGCTAATAACTCCACGAAATACCAAGAAATAACAAAATAATTGGAAGAATAAAAGAAGAAAATATGATCCATCTCATTGGAAAAACCGTAAAATGGAAAATACACCAAAGAAAAATAATTTAAGAATTATTGGACTACCTGAAAGCCATGATCAAAAAAAAAAAAAAGACCTGAGATATCATATTTCAAGAAATTGTTGTAGAAAACTGATCTAAAATTCTAGAGGCATGAGGAAAAACACAAGTTGAAAGGATACACCAATCACTTTCTGAAAGGAATTCCAATATGGAAGCTCCCCAAAATATTACAGTAAAATTCCAAAACTCACAGTTCAAAGATAAAATACTGCAGGTAACCATAAATATACAACTCAAATATCATGAAGCCACAGAAAGAATCACACATAATTTAGCACTTGTCATATATAAGAATCAAAGGACTCGGTATATTATATACTGACAGGCAAAAAACTTAGGATTACAACCAAGAATAACTTATCTAGCAAAGGTGAGTATGACCCATCAGGAGAAAGCATGGATATTTAATGAAATAAGAGACTTCCATCCATTGCTGATGAAAATATAAGAGCTGAATAGAAAATTAGATTTTCAAATACAAGATTCGATACACTTATAAAAATAAAAAATTAAAAGGAAATAATAAGGGAAACAATAATGTTAAAGTATTTATATTCCTATAAGGGAAGATGATAATTGTAACTCTTAAGAATTTTATAATTATGAAGGAAGTTAAAAAAGAGTAAACATAGACAGAAGGCAGGAGTGTGAGTTGACAACGATGGGATAGTTTAAAAAATGTGAATTGAAGGATTGAATAAAAGGAGTGCACTGGGAGAAGGGGAAAGAGACAGAAAGAGTGGGGGAAAATATCTCACATAAAATATGTGAGAAAGGAAGATTTCTTTTTTAATGGAGATAAAGATTGTGGAGAATCTTACTTTCACTGGAATTGGCTCAAAGAGGGAATCATAAAGACATGCAGTTGGGTACAAACTACTATCTTACCCTACATGGAAGAAGGAGGAAAAAGGGATAAGTAAAGGGGAATGGGACTGATAGAAGAGATAACACAGGAGCAGTCATTCAAACACTTCCATATTAGTCATGATGTAATAAAAAACACAAACCAAAAATAAAAGAAAAATAACGTTTAAAAAAATATGCTGCAATCTACATTCAGACTCCATCAGGCCTTCCTTTGGAGGTGGATAGCATTGTTCATAACGAGTCCTTTGGAATAGTTTCGAATCCTTATATTAAAGACAGGAAGGGAATTTATAATTTTCATATGTATCAATATGATATTTGTAATGAATAAAAATTTAGTTTTCTTAAGAGCTGTCTCTCTGGAGTAGAGCACACAATGCAGCTTCAACTTAAACTAATTAATAATTAATACTTCTCCAGGCTAAAGCACTGTGGATGATATCATGAAGGTTACAAATATGCAAAGTTCATCTCAGTCTGCGATATTGTGTGCCAATGCCCTTTCATTATTGTTAACATTTTCTTGCCTTTTCATCACACTCAAACCACTGTGTGATGCATCTTCTGGCAAACTAGAATCACTACAGAGATTTGGTGGGTTTTTTTGGCTTGTTTTATTTCAGCAACAGGAATAATATATTGTAAAACAACCAAACTAGAGTCACTGCAGAGATTTGGTGGTTTCTTTGTTTGTTTTATTTCAGCAATGGAAATAACACAACATAATAGTACCCCTAACCTAGAAGAGCTAAAAAATGAGGATTGTAGATCTCTCTGAATTTTTGAGACTTGTTAAGATTTCAGAAACCCCAAGTAGGGAATTAGATTTAAAAATTTATTTTTCACTTCTGTTGTTTATTTGGGTAGAAGGATGCAGGTGGAGAGCTGCTGGGAAAGATGATCCCCAGAGCTCTCAAATCACTGACTATAGGCAATATATTTGTTTACCTTGCATCCATGAGACATGAAAATGGACCACTTTTCCAAATCTATCCACAGGGAATCTTAGAATAATATCCAGGAGGCAAAAAATTTCCCCTAAATAGACCTTGTTCTTCCCTGGTTTTTGCTTTTTATCTTGATAGAGTGACTATCTTCCCAGATGTGAGAAGCTGAGCATCTTCAGTAAAGAAAATAAAAAATAAAAAACCTTAGCTCCAGAAAATGTGCTCCTAAAAGCCGGAACAAAGATCCAGATTTGTCAGTTTCCATTTCTCCTTGGTGCTCTACTGATTCAATGTTAGCCATAAGTTATGGCAAACTGTGGCTCTTGTTCTCTAAGGAATGCCTGGTCCTGTTTTTGCAATTTTCTCTTTCCTTCCCCCAGACTGTGCAGGATCCTTGTCACTTGGAAAGAGATTACAACCCTACATTTAGCAAAGATGGGGATCTGGTTATAGGAGCCTTCTTCTCTGTGTTCCAACAGTATTATTATTTCAATGGACCAACATCCTTCCAAGATCCACCAATCTTGCCTCGTTCAGCAACAATGTAAGTGGTCATTTTTGTTCCTTCTGATTGGGTGAAATACAGTCAGACACATCTCGGACTCATAGTGCTAGAATGTCACATAAAAGATATCATTGCAAAGGATAACAAACTGCACTTTTCTCATTGACTCCATTCCTCCTTCATCACATACTTCTAAACTGTGTAATATCCAATTGCTGAGCTCTTCACTTACAAAACCTTTTTTCAGTTCATTCATACTAAGCACTAAATTTACAAATCCAATGACTGGGTTGCAATCCTATTTTTTTTTTTCCTTTTTACAGTACTTTCAAATGTTGCCTGTATTCTAGTACTGGATTCACTCCCCACTGAATTATCTTGTAACTGAGCTATCACACTTCTGCTTCTATCTGATCACTTTTCCTTAGCCTCTTTGAATAGATCATTATCTGTATAAAACAGGATTTGCCCAGGCTTGGTCCTCGTTATCTGTTTTTGATAAACTCTCTGTTGAACTTATCAGTACATATGCTCTTAATTACTAATTCTATTAAGAGGAATCATGTTTCATGCATAAAATTGTATCTATCTATCTATCTATCTATCTATCTATCTATCTATCTATCTACATATTTTTCTGTTTTATATGTATACATACAGCATATATGTATCATACATATGCATATGTACACACAAACATGCACATAAATGTATAATATATATATGTAGTCTATTTTTTATAGTCCATTATAATCATCCACTTATTCCAAAGTTCATCCTGAAGATCATTTAGACTTCTCATGCTTGACATTTCCCAAATAGAACTCACTATGTTTCTGCATAAACATCCCACTATTAAGAGGTTTCTGCTTTTCTTGAATGCACAACCTTCATTCAAATCCCCCAACGTTAAAAAGTGTGTCATTCTCAATTTCTAATTCTTAATCACTCTGTATCCAATCACTTACCCACTCATAAGTCCCAAGTACACATAAAGTTTTATATCTGCTCCATTCTTTGCACTCATTCAATGACCACCCAGATTCAGTCTCTACTTACCATTTTTCCAAACTATTGCATCTGTCACCTAATTGACCTCCGGCTGCAAGGTTCTCATGACTCCACTCATTTTCCATAAAACTGTCACAGGGATATTCCTAAAGCATTGGCCTTGGCATTACACTTCCCTATTTACTAAATTCCAGTGGCTTCCTCTTACCTCTCTGGTCAAATATAAACATTATAGTCAGTAAAAATTTCTTACTCATTCTTTTTTGATTATTTTAATACAACTAAACTGACCTTCTTACTTTCCTCTCATTCCACACCCCATCTCTCATCTCTAGGCTTTAAGAAGGCCACATACATACCTTGAATCCACTCTCTCCTTTCTTCCTCTTCCTAAAATTCTTAGTTTCTTTAAGGTAGAACTCCAAGACCATTTTTGTCATAAGACCATTTCTACTCACCTTGAGTTGCTAATGATTTCCCCTCATAATCATGATTTTGCTGCTGTTGTTGTTTTAGTATCAGATTTAATGTACTGCTACATGAACATGGTATCAACATCTCTCTGATGTCAGGGATTGTTTCCCTATTGTTTCTTTCTGTTTAGCCAATGACTACAATATAGTAAATGTTTCACAAATTATTATTAGATGATTTACAGATTTGGATGATTAGTCATTTCAGTCTTTATTCACTGGGGACTTTTCAGTATCTTTCCTTCTATTTACTACAATGTGACTTTAGCTTTCAAGAGTCTCATATAGAGGATAGGAACAATGTTTTTTATTTGAATAAAGATGGGTACCACAGATTAATAATATACTAAATATTCTGTGAAGCCCTAATTTCTGAGACTTTCCATTACATAATTCAGGTATTTCATCAATAGCGAGATAAGCTTAATTATTTCAATTTAACACTCTCATGATCAGGAAAATACTTCTGTTAAAAGTCAGGTAGCGTAATTCCCACCCTTTGATTTAAAACACCATTATTAACCTTCTCAATGCAAAGTAATCAAGAAAGTTTTCTAAACACAGGTAACTGTGTATTCACATTTCCAGAAGGTCATCAAAAAGATCTGGACTTCAACTTCAGAACTGAAGTTGCCTCTAACTTGACACAAATTTAATTTCAGAGCATTGGTTAGAAAATTCTTCTTGCACCACTTGCTGTGTTCATGTTCATTTCATGTCTAGTATTGTGATAAAGTCTGAAGCAGAAGATGATTCATTTTGAGATCGAAAGGAAGTTAGGAAATATTTAATTCAAATTCTACATTGTTCAAGAGAAGGTATTGAGGATACAAGAGATTATAGGAGACTCCAGGGCCCCATAGCAAGTCAATATAAGATATGATATTTAAACTTAACTTTTCTTGACTCCATTTTCATCACTCAGTCTATTATGTCCTCTATGTATATAAGGTATTTTGCCTAGCTCTCTAACTTCTTCCCATTAATGTAGGGACATGATTAAACACTACCAACACTTCTTGGCCTTCCAATTTGCTGTGGATGAGATCAACAAGGACCCCCATCTGCTGCCCAACATTACCCTGGGATACCAACTCCTCAATAACTTCCATGAGAGCATTCTAGCTGTGGAGAGCTCCTTGATATGGCTGTCAGGGAAGGGTAGGACCATCCCTAACTACAGCTGTGATAGGCAGCAAAAGTCAGTGGCTGTCATTGGAGGGATAACTGCTTCTCTGTCCATACCATTTGCCAAGGTGCTAGAACTCTATAAAATACCACAGGTAAGGAGGCCAACACTGTTACCCATTTGCTTTCCATTATGCTCTTTACCTTTACAGCATGAAATGTATTAGAATCTTTCATTTTGCAGTATCACTCGGACAACATGAATTTACCAACTAGTTATGTCAGATACTGTGCTAAAAAGGAGGAATACAAAGAAGGGTGAAAATCAGACTTTCTCAAGTTGTTAATTCTGTTCTGTAGATGAGTTGATTTATTAGTTTGTTTTATTTCATGCTGGTCATTTTGGCCCATATAAACATCTACCAAGATAATAGTCAATTGACTCTGATTTCATCATTTTATATTTGTATAAGGTTCCCAAGACTTCAGATGTGAGAGGGATGTCTCTCTTTTCCTCATCTCAAATCACTCCCATGAAAACTATTCTGTATTTTCTTTTACGTTTCCCACCTGATTTTCTTGACTAGTGATCTCCACAAACTCATTATTCTTCAAGATTAAATCAGCTCTGAAACTCTCAGTTCCTCAGATCTTTTCCCATCATGGCTTTAAGACTTCATTGTGCCCTAGCATCAGAGACCTTGCTGACTCACCCCTCCTTTATAACTTCTCTTTACCTGTTGTCTTTCCCCATTAAACTGTGAGCATCTCAAGGGCAAGAACTGTCCTGTATCTTGTGTGCTTTCATTCCTGGGCTTTTAATACGGTGCCTTGCAACATAAACAATCCTCAACAAATATTAAATTCAGACTCTGACTCATGTTATTTTGACAATTTTTAATTTTTCCTTTGTGGGTTAACACCTAGCATTTGCTTCTACCAGTCTATTGTAAAAATTCCATCCAATTCTGTGTTTAATATGACCTTCAAATACTAGGTATTTCCTTCCTGAGTCTCAGATTATTTTGCCCTCCAAATCAACTCTATGCCTTAATTATTCACATTGTTTATATTTTCAATTCAATTCATTGCATTGCCATAAAATGAAATTTTATCAGATACCTAACATGGGTCATATATGTAGATACACAAAAAAATGTTGTGATGAATGATACATCCTCTCTTTGTAATCCAGTTAGTGAAACAATCAGGTAATAAGTAATAAAGAAGAGACAGATGCAAAAGAATTTGCCAATTTTTGGTCTTGGCAAAAGTCTATTCCTCCAAGGGACAAGAGAATTGGCCCATGCATTAAAGAAATCATAAATTATACACAAATACACATATATATACGCCCACACATATTTCTTATAAAAAGTCATTGTTTCCCTTTTGGCACACTTTATTCATGCTGCTGAAATGTCTCTTCATTATTCTCTGTGCTTCTAATAATATTCTTCCTTCAGAGATCATGGTGACCCATCATTACATACATTTGCATGTTCCCCAAGGGAATCGGTCCTAAAAACAGCAATCTTGGATCATATCATTATATGCTTGTTACATAATTTATATGCTAAATATTTAAATTATATTTTAAACTTTTAGTATAAATTTTATTAAAATTTTGAATTCCTAATTTTCTCCTTCTCTCCAAAAGCTCCATTTTCCATTGAGAATACCAACTATATGATATCAATCATAGACATGAAGTCACATAAAACATTTTTTTCCGTATTAGGCATGTCACAAAACCAAACAACTAAAAATTTAGAAAAAAATAAAGAAACTAGAAAATTATGCTTTAATTTGCACTCAAAATTCATCACTTTTCTTTGTAGGTTTGCAGCACTTTTTATCATGTTTCCTTTGGAATTGTATTTCTACATTGTGTTGATTATAGAAGCTAAGTTTTACACAGTTGATCACCATCAAATATTGCAATTATGTACATTACATTTATCAAACACCAGATTATTATGGCCATTTGCTATAGTTTTGGGTACCAGACATATTCAACTATTCCTATACTCTTTCTTAGCCAGTGCCAGATAGTTTTTTTTTTTGTTATTAATGCTTCATAATATAGTTTTAAATACAGCCCTGGTAGATATTTTTCCCTCACATTTTTTCCATTATTCCTTTCAAATTCTTCACTTTCTGTTCTTCCAGTTGGAATTTCTTATCGTTTTCTCTCCACGTATAAAATAATTCTTTGGTAGTTGATTGATTATGACAGCCAATAAATTAACTTAACTAGAATTGTCATTTTTATCATATTGACTTGACTCACTCATGAGCAATTAATGTATTTCCCATTGATTTGATGTGTCTTCATCTGTGTAAAAAGTTTATCATGTGTTTTATTTTGTAATTCTGTTAACATTATCCCTGGGTTTGTCTTGGTATATAGATTACCAAGTATTTTATATTGTTTACAGGTAATTTAAAAGCTTTTTCTCCTCCTGTCTTGTCCTGTTGGTTTTTGGTGGTAATATACAGAAATACTAATGATTTATATGAGTTTGTTTTTATGCTCCAATTTTGCTAAAGTTATCAGTTGTATACTCCTTTCCATTTTCATTCTATTTCTCCAGAGGTTTATCATATCTAACTTTTCTAAAACTCTATCCATCTCCTTAAAAACCTTCTTATTTATTCTGTGGTAAAAGTTAATCTAACAGGTAAATGTTTAAATTCCCCACTAACATAATTTTACTTCATATTAACTTCTCTAATTCATTTAATATTTCCTACATATATGCTTGGTATTGATATTAGTTCATAATCTATGGTGCCTTCTAGCAAATGTAGTTTCCTTGCTTATTCATTTTAATTGCATCTATTATTCTTTTGCTTTATTTTACATTATGATTTCTATAACTGCCTGTCTTTTTTTCTATAGCTGGGCCAGAATAGACTCTGCTCCATCCATTTATTTTAACTCTGTAACATTCTCTGTTTCAAGTGTTCTTCTTGGAAATAACAAATTGTTTGATTTGGGGTTCAAATCAGTTCTACTATATGTTTTTGTGTGGGTAAATTCAACCTACTCACATTCACAATTATCATTGACTGTCCATTAACATGCATCCTATTTTCTTCTTTTTCCCTCTTCTTCGAATTTTATCTTGTCCCCCCTCGAAAGTCTGTTTAACTTCTGACTACTGCCTTATTTGCCTTTCCTTTTATAATACCA
>JAQQSZ010019395.1:0-10373 GCA_028646595.1 Phalanger gymnotis
CTGCTCCCCTCAGCTGGGGGCTGGGAGCTCTGTGTGGGACAGACCTTGCCCAGAGACCATCCAGGCTGTCCTGGGCTGGAGCCCTGCTTCCCTCTGCCACTTTGTGGGTTCTGCAGCTCTAGAATTGGTTCAGAGCCATTTTTTTTTATAGGATTTTGGAGGGACTTGGTGGGGAGCTCACGCCAGTCACTGATTCCCAGCTGCCATCTTGGCTCCACCCCGAGGTGTGAGTATTTTGTGCATGTGTGTGTATTCATGCAGGGTTTTTTTTTTGTCTTTTTATTCAAATGTAAGTGAAGTTTTACCATTTAAGATAATTTTTTTGAAAAAGTAAAACTAAAAAATACTTTGTTCATTTTAGTTTAGCTCCCATAAATTAGGAACTCCAATATCCTGAACCCTGCTTTTGCAAACAACTTTTTTGTTTGTTCCAGGCATATTTCTTAATACCTTTTGTGACTCAGATTTATGGTCAGAAATATGATATGGGCTAGGAAACCGATGATGAATCAGAAATACTTATGTATGTATTAAGAATGGCAATGAAATGATGACTAAAATAATCAATGGTGGTGTTTGTTTCCTACAGCTTCCTACATCTCTTTTCTTAGTCATATTATTGAGGACATTAGTGTATATTTTTTCATTTTCCATGAATCTTTAAGTAATATTCCCTGTTTTAGGGGCTGTCTTAGGATATTTACGATTCTAAGACTCTAATTCAGTTCAAAAGATATGCAGTTTTAAAATGTATAAGCTGTATAGTATGACCATAAATAAAACTATTTCCAAAGGAATGATAGATTATAGTACTTATTCTCCCCAAATTTTTGTCTAGAATGTGATTCTTGGCCACTCAGAGCATGAATAATCAACACATTAGAACCTCAAGCAAAGGACACCTTTGTGAACCAAAAAATTGTTAAAAAAAATTGTTAAAAAAAGAAATTATCCACATTCTGTGTTTGCCTAAATAAAGCTTTTGAAGAAAAAGATGGAGTGGGGAAGCATTTTCCAAATCATCTTAAAAGATTTTACTTATGCCAATTATAATCATTAGGGGACATAAAGCTGACTTGGGAAAATTGTTGTTACTAAAATTATATAGCTTTAAAAGAATATTACAATCATTATCAGTAAGGATGGAATGACTTCTGAACCTATTTATCGATTTTTAGGAAGTTGTGGTGCTTTGTTTCTTAATGCTTTGCTTTTATTGCTACCTGCGGCTTTGATCCTAAGGAAGTATTTCACTCAGTCTCCAATTTAAAATTTATTCTGCAAGTTGAAGACCCCAGGCATCTTGAGATTTACATTTTTATCACTTTTCCTTTAGAACAGATTACTTTAACATATAATTTCCAGTCGCTCAGTTATTTTCTTAACTCAAAATTTCTTCTGTTTCTACTTAAATCTTATTTTAAAATTACTTTTTGGAGGCTGTACATACGTGTGTGTATATGTTTGTGTATGTGTATATGTGTACATATATACACACATACATAAATATATATTTGTATCTATATACATATATACGTATCTATGTATATATATTACATAAATACATTGTATATGTATGTGTATACAAATAAAATGTATATGTGTATGTACATGTATACACATATATATACACACGTATACATATACACATATACATATATACATATACATATGCATATGCATATGCACATACATATACATTTCCCCCTCTAGGATTTTCTGTTTTGCTAAAGTCGTCAGAGAGCATATGACCATTGCATTTTTAGGATTTTTAGGATGCCTCTTTCAAAGTGTGTTGACATTGTGGTTTCTATATTGAAGAGTTGTCGTTGGTAAAGAATACATTTCCAAAAATACATACTTGAGAAATCATCTAACATAACTATACACACATAAAAGAGAGTTCCAGAATGTAATTACCTATGGCGTTCACCAGAGTTTCGTTGGTTCAAATATTTAATTTTGCAGCATTACAAAGTTAACCAGAACACTCCTACTTCCCAATCCTTGTTCACTGAGGAAATTCTTTCTAAATATAGAATATTATTGTGTCATGGACCTATAGGTAGGAGGGACATTAAAATCTCTCTAGTCCCACTCTGTCATTTTTAGATTTAGAAATTCCATCTCAGAGAGGTTAAGCAACATGTCAAAAGTTGATTTACCTCCCTGGCCCTCTAGTTCCTCATCTGTAAAAATGATAGGATTGGACTAGATGATTCCTGGGGTCCCTTGAGCTGTTGGTCGGGGATACTATGATTTTAAGATTCTTGTCTAAAAAACTTCTGAAATATTTAGGAAAATTGAAAATTACTTTTGTCTTGCTTTTTGGAAGGCACATATTAAAGTGAAAAAGTACTTATCTAGATCTCTATGTATGTTTCCTATTACATCAAACACTGATTTATAGGTGGACAGCGTTTATTTTACAACACACTATTATGTCATTTTAAAAATAATTTCTTTTTCTTATATACTTCAAAATTAGAATCTATGCATTTATGTGGTATAGATGAAAATCTGTTTTACCAAAAGAGGACTAGGTGTTAGCATATCTGATTTTGAGTCTTCAATCATACAACCTCTCTGATCTTTTCCAAAATAGATAAAATGGTATATTTATCCTTCCAAATTAATTCAGTTGTGAGGATCAAGTGAAATAATAAAATATATGGAAGTGCTTTGTAGCTAAAATTGCTATGAAATGCAAGATACTGTCATTATTTTTAAACTACATTCAGATATAGAATTAACAGATTATCTGCTTGTCAGCCTTAAACTGTTGACTATTTTAGCAGTAACGTAAAAAGCATCTAATAAAATAAGTATTAAGAGAGGCTGTTAAAGAACATTTAAATAGAATTTAATCTTCATTATGTAGTGTATTTTACCTCAATTGATCAAAATTCTTAGCATAGATGTATCTTAAGGTAATGAAAACTTAATCACATTTAGACTGCTGATAAATGATCATCTCATCTTTTTGGAGGGGCACATAGAGGTCAATAATTCACAATTAAAAGCTGTCATAGCCTCCCTAATTGGCTGTAGTACATGGACAATTAATTTAAAGAAAGGGAGTAGTACTATGCATTTCACAGATGCAACTATCCCAAACTCATGTCTAGCCCTCTTTAACATGTAGCTCTGGTTTTCTCAAGTGTCTTCTTACTTTATTGGTGAGTACTCTGCCCGTGTAAATCGTCATAAGAACCAGCTACTTTTATAATGGCAAGCAAAAACAATTTAAGAATCATTAAAGTCATTTTGGAAATAGCTGACACAATACTGCTAATTTTATAACCCTCGAACTAAAGTCTAGTCACTGACTGCTTTATTATATATATTTGAGTAACTTTGAAATGTTGTAGGTGACCACGTTTTGAACTTATGCAAGCTTCTTCATTTTAAATAAATTGCATTTTATACATTGTTGAGAAAATTATGAGGTTTTATTATGCCACCATATTAGGTACTTGAATATTTTAGCCTCAGATAAAGTTGTATTTTCCAAAGTCTCCATTTGGAACTGGACACATTTGACTGCTGGAGAGCTGTTTGCTACAGCACTTATTGTCTCCGGGGTGATTAACCTTGCAAGCAAGTTATGCAGGTGATTCAAATCCAGTTAATCTCAAGTAAGGAATTTTAATTGAATTGGTGATGGCATTCTCTCTAATCACTCTGTAGTTGTATAATTAGAGATTGGACTATTCAGAGGATTGTCTTAATGATACACAGGCAGAAAACTACTTGAGATAACTTTCTCCTCAATTTATGTCAGGCATGCTTCATAATAAATGACAACATGGAAAAAATGTTATCGTAATTTTCTCATGCCTGACAATGTGTCTGAACTTTTATCAATTCATTATTTTTCCCTTTCGCTTCCAGTAGCCTGCAAAATTAGATCCTAGGTAGTAGAGTACTGACTTTTAAAGGACATTTATCCTTCGCAGATTTGGCTGGTATAATTATTAGGAAGGAGTGAGATTCTATTCAAGTGAAACAAAAGTATTTTCTAGATAACTCCTTGTTTACACCTATCGCTAGCTACTAACCTACTACCTGTTTTGTAGCCACTATGCAGTCTTTCCCTCCCCTTTTCCTTAATTCTGCTAGGCTTTGTGTTTGTTCACGTGGTGACATATGCAAAACATTTTAAATAAAAATACATGTGCATGTATTTAACCTCTTTAATCTGGAAAAAAAGGGTTCAGGGACTTTATATAGATAATACATCACAGAAACAGCTGCAGTTAGGAAAATATGAATATTTTATCCCTCAAAATTGGCATTTCCTCATCAGAATTTTTAAAATAAACCTGTATCACTCCACTATAGGAATTTCTTATTTCTTTCAATAAAACACAAAAGTTAAAATGCAGTCACATTTCTCAAATCTCATTTCAATATAGCAAGTGATTTCCATTTGGGTCATTATTTGTACCATCCATGCCTCTGTAGTATTCCAGTCAAACAGTTTTTTTCTTTTTCTCCACGAGTCAGAGACTACCAGGCAAAACTTTAATACCTCCAACTCTCTGGGGTCATTTTTTAATCCGTAAGCCAGGCTCTACTTTGAGCAGAAGAGAATGGAAAATGCCCATTACACGGTTCCTGGCCCCAGTTGCTCTAGTCCCAACAACAGCAAACTAACCTGTTTCTTGTTCTTCTTAGAAATAGTGGATCAAGTATCTTCCAGGGGCACCAGTATAAAATTGAAGCAAAACATACTCACATATAACAGTATAGACTCTGAGGATCACTGTGGTGGTGATTAGTAAACTATTCCAAGGACATTTCAGCTGAGAAAAAAAAAAGACAATTTGGAGTTTCTAGACTACAGTTAGGCATAGTAGTGCTGAAGGTTATTTGGATTTCTGTTAGGGTCTTGCTCAGGAGAATGCTTTAGCGACTGGACACCCAATCATCTAACTGGAAGGTTTTCATTTGCTTTTGAAAGACACCCGCTTGGCCTTCTTTGGGAGTGGAGTATATTAATTCTGAGGGGCAACTTATTTATATACTTTTTGGTGGTAACTTAGAAAGCTAAAAAAAAAAAGACAATTTAGATAACATTTGTCAGTTTAATTTAACAAATAATTGAGTACCCACAGTGTGCTTAACACCAACCAAAAGACTCACAAGCATGCAGGTATAACATTTAAAAGCAAGAATGTCACCTAGTAAAAATGGTAAAAAAGAAACAGAAGGCAGCTAGGCTACATAATGGATAGATTACTGGACTTGGAATCCAAAAGGCCTAAGTTCAAATCCAGCCTCAGATACTAGATATTTGACCCTAGGCAAGTCACTTAACCTCTGTCTGTCTTGGTTTCCTCATCTATAGGATGGAGATAATGATACTGCTTTTCTCCCAGGGTAATTTTGAGTATCAAATGAGATAAGATAAGTGACATAATATTTGTAAATTACTTTGTGAATCTGAAAGTGCCAGTCAAATGACTAAAAGAAAGACACGTCAGCAGGCCAAATCATAGAACTGCAACATTCCTATGTGATAGAAGAAGATTTGGTTTCATTGAAAAGGCATTGAAGTAAAGGAATATTTCATCTAGTGACATTATTCTACTCCATTTCCTCATTTTCACAGTAGTAGAACCAGAGGCCCAGGGATGTAAAATTTCATGCCCAAGGTCACACAAATGGTGATAGTCATAGTATACTTTATGAGCTTATGAACTCAAGAGGAAAATTAACTGGACATTGCCTTTATTGAGATTAAACACTAATCAAAGGATTCTAGCATATCAGTAATAAGGAAAATTTGCCCACATTATCCATCAATCCAAATCGAGTGTTTACATGTTGCAACTTCAGTTTTTTTTTAAACCATAACATAAGAGTATTACATGTTTGTACCTGTAAGCCAATACAAGAAGGCTTCATTAGCTGAAGGTAATAGGTAGAGGAAAAAGCCCAATTAAAGTGAGTACATTTAAAATGAGGCTCAACACTTCTTATTAAATAGCAAATAACAACAGCATTTATATGGCTCTTTAAGTTTGGCAAAGCAATTTACACACGTATCTCATCTGATCCACAAAACAACTTTGTGAGGTGTTTGTAGATATTTGTAATTTTATAGATGTGGAAACTGAAATTGAGAAGGGATATGACTTTTCTAGGGATACACCGATAGTAAATATCTGAGGGACTCAAATCTTTCAGACACCAAACTCAGCCTCTATGAAGTGTTTTGCCTTACTGCCTACAGAAAAGAAAAAGATTGAGTATAATTTTACCTTGAAAAATGAAATTATGATACCAAATAAGTTTGTTTTCTTGAACAAAATTTAAGTTATAGTCTCAAGTATGTGTTAATTTTTATAATAAAAAATTAATCAAGTGTTGTTTTCTTGGAGAAATTTTTTTTCTGACAAAATTTTGTGTTAGCACAATATAAAATCCTTCACCTCACATTTGAATTTCAAAGCAAAATCATATTGAGTATCATTAAAAAATATTATAAGGGAGCCTCACTTTTCCTGCTTGTTTCCTCTTCTTTGAGATTCATACTACTCTCTCTTGAATTCGAGAATGACCAAGAATACTTTGACTCTTGGATGGGGAAGGGCAGGGATAGAAGCAAGCCAAGATGGATGTTTGAGAAGGGATTAAATTTATAAACGACTAACTGATTAGTGAATGTTTTTATGTCCTGAAAACTTTTGCTTTCCTATCCAGCCTAAGGCAGTGTGTCATAATGAATAGAGAGCTGTCCTCAGACTCTGGAAGACTTGGGTTCTTGTCTCCCACACATATTGTCTGTGAGACCCCGGGAAAGTTGCTTAAGCTCTCAGGGTCTCAGGCAACTGTCTCTAAGCTGCAGAATATTTACTGATTGGTTTCTGTGGAGGGAGCTTTCTCGTCAGGAGTTTCCGACACCAAATAAAACTCAACAATGTAAATGCGAGGTCTCGGATAAATCCTTGTATAATTGTAGTTTACCTCTTATTTCTAAGATTCAGGAAGGGAGTAGTCCTTGACTACTGGCTAAATACATTAATAAAAGATGCACCACTTTTAATGCTACATGTGAACAATCCTTCCTGTATTCATTGTCATGGTACCTTAATTTAGTGTTCTAGCATAGCTGATGTGCATGTTTTCCTATAAATAATCTTCATTTGTTCTTTTTAACAGTTTCAGGTTTGTTTTCATTTTTATACTTCTATCCCTTAGAAAAATAAAAAAAAGTAATGTGGTCCCTGAAAGAATAGCCCTGGACTAGCTGCATAATTGACGTATATGACAGAGCAAAATCTTTGTATAAAATGCAGATTTCAAGGTGGATGATGCATACTAAGACAACAATTCAACAAAAAAAAAAAATCTATGATTATTAAACCTTTAAATGAATGTCAGAAATTGCCAAAAGGTGCTATAAAAATCTAAAGAAATCATAGTGCTCTTTTTTTAAAGGAGAGATAATTAATTACTACTTAATTTATCACAAACTAAAAAAGATAATATTCTATATGTAGAGCATGTTTGTTTGTTAGACATTTTTGAACAGTGCCTAAAAAGCTGATTTGTGTAAAACAGACATAAAAATTTCCTGATAGATTTACGAGGCTTTCATTAGTTCGGGAAGCGTGATGCTCGGTTATTTAGAAAAATAGAGTAAGAGCTCACATATATGTAGGGCATTACTGTTTATTGTGTGCTTTCCTACCTTACCACAACCTTGTGAAACAGTATAATTATCACCCCTTTATGAATGAGTAAACAAGCTTAGGGAGATGAAGTTACTAGTCCATAATTACACAGCTGTAAGTAGCACATCCAGGTCCCAGAGCTAGGTCTTCTTATTCAAGGTCCACCACTTTGTTCACCTGCCAGAAAATCCCTCTCAATCCTGAATCCTCCTTTGGATGCTCAGTTCAATTAAATAATTTATCAAACAATAATTAAACTCTTAATACATGTAAAATATTAGGTCACTACAGTACAGTTTAGAAAGAGACAGACAAGGACAGCATGCTGCTCTGCATATCAAGTAGTACAAAGAACCTCCAAATGCAAAAATATTCAGTTATTAAAGATGAAAAGTGAAAGAACTTACTACAAGGTAATTCTTTTTCGGGAAAAAATATAGACCAAACCACCATTCTCATTCAATACTGGTGCTCTGAGGGATGCTCCTCCAGCTTGGCCTCTGTATATATACTAGGATGAGGATGTCCTGTAACCTTGGCTACGGCAATGTGAGGCAGTGACTTTTGTAGTGAAGACACTCGTTGAACTAAGACAGGGCTAAGGCTTCTAGCCCCATGAAAGAAGAATTTTAGGTAAAATACTTTTAGAGTTAAGCACTTGACAGTGTCCGGGGCAAGTTGAAACTTATAAATAAGAGTAACCCCAAAACCTAGGAAGGAGAAAAGACTAGAGGACTATGGAATCTGTTGGATCATAAAGTCAAGGGGAAAGGAAGCCAGAAGTACCAGGAGTACAGAGCTGTTTACAACTATTTAATATGTCACCAGTAAAAACAACAACAAAAAACCTCCTATAACCACCAGAATGGAGCAATCAAAGAATTAAACAAAAATATTAAAGACATAAGGATAGAAGTTAGGGCACTTAAGGAACAAATTACCAAGTGTATACAGAGGCTAGAAAATTTAGAACAAAAGATATTCTCAGTAATAGGTAATTATCTGAAAAAAAGAGGACAGAATTGGAATGCAAAAATGTGGCAGAAATACAAATAGGAAAGAAATTTGTAAAAAGTGGGTAAGAATTGTGTTTTATGAACTAAAGATAGGATATGAAGAAATAATCTAAGGATTTTAGGTCTTTAATAAAAAAGAAACAATGAATAAAGAAGCCCCAGTAACATACTTCAAAAAAATCCTACAGAAAAATAAATACCCAGAAATATTGGAAGGAGTTAAAGTTTGGATCTGTATTCTGTGGATCCAGAGAATACCAACAGAAATAAGCCTGATCTTTAACTCACCAAGAAAGATAATAGTCAAATCAGAGGGTGACTATATTTTGAAAGCAGCAAGAGAAAACAACCTTCTATATCCAAAGAGAGCTAATCAGCATATCGTAGCATTCCTTTGTGGTTATATCAGAGGAAAAAAATGGAATGTGACATTCTGTAAAGGAAAGGAGGTTATTTGTCACCAGAATACCACACTTACAAAGTTGAAACTACACATGAAAGGAAAGAATGTTCAGTAAAGGGAAAGATTTCAATCAATCTTTCAAAGAAATGAGAAGTGGATGGGATATTTTAGATACAAAATAGCCAAAATAAAAAGTTAGGTACTTTCATAGAGCAATGAAATACTAAGAAATGAGATGGTTCTTTTCAAGTGGCTAGATATAAATAAGCTCATGAATGTTGGGTGGGGAAGTAGTTGTTTGTTAAAAACAAAAACAAAACAAAACCCTTCCTAAATTGTTTGAGTCACTGAAGAAATGAAGAACACTAATGAGCTGAAGAATTCAAGAATTAAAATGTATAATGGGAAAAATCAGGAGAAGAATAAATACAAGAAACAAATTACTAGGTCACAGTAAAAAAAAAAAGATAAAACATTCTGTCATAAGTAAATCAATATAAAACTGGCAGTGGTTAGTAATATATCTCTATACCTCTAATGATAAGGAAAACCAAGAAAGAAATAACAAATAAATTATGGAATAGAAAGAATGGGCAGGAGGTTTTCCAATTCTTCCTCCATTTTTTCTGTTGTAGAAGAATTGGATGTAATATTAAGTGAGCCTACAGAATCAGGGTGGGGGGGGGCGAGCCAAGATGGCAGTTGGAAAGCAGGGACTAGGTTGAGCTCCCCACCAAGTCCCTCCAAAAACTTATAAAAAATGGCTCTGAACCAATTCTAGAACTGCAGAACCCACAAAGTGGCAGAGGGAAGCAGGGCTCCAGCCCAGGACAGCCTGAATGGTCTCTGAGTAAGGTCTATCCCGCACGGAGCTGGGAGCTGAGGGGAGCAGAGCCCAGTGTGGGCAGCACGGACCAACCAGACCGCGGACTGACTAGACTGGGAACTGGGCGGAGCGTGCCCTAGCGCCCTGAATCAGTGAGCTGCACCAGAACTCTCAACCCACAAAGAGCAAAGACAACAGAGAAGGTTAGTGAGAAAAGCTGCGAGGACTGAGTTTGCGGTTCAGCCACCGCCCCTGGGGCAGGGGAGGTGGGGAAGCTTTAGAACTACAACTGCAGTTGCTTCTGGCCCCAGGCCCACCTGGTGGGAGGAATTAAGTGGAGGATCAGAGCAGGAGTGAAGAGCCTGCTGAAGATCTAAGCCCAGTCCTGGTTGGGGGTTCTTGGGGAAGGAGGAGTGCTGGTGTGGCAGTGCATGTGCCCAAGC
>JAQQSZ010019396.1:0-10372 GCA_028646595.1 Phalanger gymnotis
TAGTTTTTATAGCATTATTGTTATTGTGTATGGTAATTTTTGGAACCCAAATGTAAGATTTTATATTTTTTCTTAAAACTATTCATATTAACTTTGGCCCAGTATTTTAGTCTGTTAAGATATTTTTGAATCCCTTTTTTGCTATTCCAGCTATCCCTTTTAACTTCTGAAATTTTTACAAGCACACAAACTAATTGATAAAAATGTTAAAAAAACATAGAACCCATTTAGCCCAAGTCCTTGCAGGAACTCCATGAAAACTGGATTTCCAAATTAACACTCAGCCATTAATGACTATCTTTCACTCTGGCCCTTCAATCAATTGGTATAATACATAACTGCAGCATTATGTAACTTCATCTCTCATCTTCTCCACAAGAATAATATAAAAAATGTCAAACATCTGTATAAAACAAGGTAATTACATCTATAGAATTCTTCTAATCAAAGAGTTTATTAACTATGAAGAAAATGAAATAAGGTTAGTTTGGAATAATCTGTTCTTTATGAATATACACCAGCTGTTTGTGATTAACATTTCCTTTATAGATGTTCACTAACTCTCAAAATCCCCTTTAAAATAGATTCTAGAATTTTGCCATTAATCGAATGTCAAGCTCTCTAACTTACAGTTTTCAGCTTCCATTCTCTTCTTTTATTTTGCAGAAATGGAGAACATTAGCTCTTCTCCAATCTTTTGTTGCATCTCTATGACTTTTAGAGGTCCTTGATGGCAATTAGACGAATAGATATGTAGATACGTAGGTGGGTACATACATGGATGTATACACACGTACATACATAAAATATTTATTAGTTGTATATTATGTGTCAGGTACTGTCCTAAGCACTGGGGAAACAAAAGCAAACAACATAGTCTTGACTGTAAAAGACTTTACATTTGAAAAGGGTGAAGAAAACACAAGGGGCAGCTGGAAGACAAGGGGAGGAAGGAGAGCACACCTAGTACAGTCGAGGCTGCTGCTGAGAAAGTGGAGAAGTCCAGAGTGAGCAGACCTAGGAATGAAGTAAGGGTGGCATGGGCCCCTCATAAACTGGTGATCTCCCCAATCAGAATCAAGGCATCTCTGTAGTAGAAAGGTTACTGGCAAGGGGGTAGAAAAGTTCAGAGAGCGAGTGGAACCTGGAATCCTCTTCATGATCTTTAAGATACTGACTGTAATTACACCCTCCAATTCTTTCATTACTTAATATCCAGTAAATATCTTAAACTCAACATTTCCAAAACAAAACTCATTATCTTTGCTTTAAACCCTCTCTCTCAACCTTCCACTTTACTGCAGAGGACATCATCATCCTCCCAGTCCCTCAGGGTGCAACCTAGGAATTATCTTCAACTCCTTACTATTTCTCACCCCCACATATCCAATCTGTTAGCAAGACCTCTCGACTTCATCTTTGTAACAACTCTCAAATATGCCCACCTTTCTCCTCTCACACTGGCAAAACTACGATATAGCCCCTTACTGCCCCCCACTCCTAAACTATGTCAATAGCCTAGTGGCAGTTCTGCCTGCCTCAAGTCTCTCCCCAATTTAATCCAGCCTCCATTCGGCCACAAAAATAATTTTCCTAAAGCACAGGTCCAATGATGACCCTACCTTCATCCTCTGCCTCTATACTCCAGTGGATTTCTATTGCATCTGAGAACAAAATGAAAACCCTCTGTTTGACTTTCACATTCATTCATAACCGTAAGGGCAAGCAAAGTCTGTTGTCTTTTGTTTTGGAGTGCTTCTCAGCACTGGGGCAATCAAGTGCCTTTGATTGAGTCTTGCTTTTGTTTGTAGGAAGGACCACACACTTTTGCTAGTTAGATTACAAGATGTGTGAATCCCTTGAGAGATGTGAAGCCCTCAAGAGCTGTGAAGCATTCTGACCCTGAAGAAGTGTCTATTTACTCTGAGGTTAGCATTTTGTTTGGGGGCACACTCATTGAAAGAGTGTTGGTGATGAGACTGTGGGTAGCCATTGAAGCAGCACCCTGCCCCCCCTCTTTGAAAACTCAGATGTTGGTGCTTCTCTCTGGTAACTATGCATGTATTATGATTTGGTCAGACAGATAAAAGACTGTTGATCTGTTTGTAATTTCTGTTTGTATTTGCTCTGAAGTTCAGAGTGCTGGCTTTTCCCCCTGAACTAAGTGAATGATGTATGTAAGTTTAATTAAAGTGAGATTGTTAATCCCTTAAAGTTGCTTTCCTTGGAAAAGCAGATCAAAGAATCTGTGCTAGTAGCCCTCCTGTGTGCTGGTATTGTTGGCCCAGCAGCTTCAAGCAGCATTGTTGTTGCAGTAACTTAGCCCCTTACTATCTTAATTGAATAGTCTTATTCCTTAGTCCTTGCTGTTTACTCTTTGATTTAGTGGCACTGGCTTCCTAACTCTTCCATGAATAAGACACTCCATCTCTCTGCTCTAGGCATTTTCTCTAGCCATCCTCCATACCAGGAATGCTTACCCTTCTATGCTCTAAGTACTGACCTCTCTGACTTCCTTTAAATCCCAACTAAAATCTCATGTTCTGCAGGGAACCTTTCCCAATTTCTCTTAATCCTAGTGCCTTCCCTCTTTTAATTATTTTCTCTTAGTCCCATAGCTAGCTCTTTTGTATGTACTTCTTCTCTCCCCATTACATTGTGACATCTTTGAGGGCAGTAATTGTCTTTTGCTTCTTTTTGTGTGTTCTTTGCTTAGTACAGTTGCATGGCACATTATTAGATGCTTAATAAATGTTTATTGATTTCCCTTTGAAGCATGTAGTTCATCTGAACCAGATGATTTGGACTAATTGAGGGCATTTAGATGTTCTCTAACATTCTTATATACTAGGTTAGTACATCATGATCAGCCACTTTTTATTCTTTCCTTCATAGTTCAAAGAACATTCTCCTTTCTCAAAGAAAACATAAAGAAAAAAATTAAGGACCTTTATTTTCTCTGTTGTCAATTGTTATTTTATCCACCCAAAGTTGTTATTTTATTTGTTTTATTTCTATCTTCCTTTCTTTCTTACATAGAGAAAAAACAAAAGAAGCAGTAACAACAACAGTGATCTCTTTTGTGCGCTTAGGTTTTTTCACTATACTCAGCTAATTCTGAACTTTAATAATCCTGATACTATTCCTATTGGAATGTGCCATGTTCTTTTTTTAAAAATTCATCCTTTGCTACCTACTCTTACTCCAGTCTTCTGTGAGGTATCTTGACATAGCGAAGAAGGGACTAGACTTAGCATGAGGGAGACCTTAGTTTAAATCCCACTGCAGACAGTCACTAGCTCTGTAAACCTGGGCAATACATTTTACCTTTCTTGGTCTCATTTTCTCACCTGTAAAATGAAGGAATTGGTGTAAAGAGCCTTAAAAATTCCTCATAGGTTCTAAATCTAGGATCAATTGCTGTTTTGAAATTGAAGTTGATTGGTGTATTCTGTGTGTCCACATCAATTTTTTAAGATATTTTAACTTTCTTATCTACAGTCAAATTGTTTCTCCTGTCTTCATTATCTTATTTAGGAGAGCTTCCCAACCCTCCTGGACTGTGTCCCTTGAAGAACATTTTGGTCACTGGGATTATATCTATGTATCTATCTATCTATCTATCTATCTATCTATCTATCTATCTATCTATATATTTCCTCTGTGCTTTTTAGAAAATTATTTTAGAAAACATAGGATGCATGTCAGATTATGCCCGGGTTTTCTCTACTTCTTTCAGTCAGTCTAGTCAATAAATATTTATTAAGTGATTAATACATGCCAAACAATATTCCCTGTACTGGGAATATAATTAAAAGAAGGATGGTTCCTACCTTCAAGGAATTTACATTCTATTGTGGAAAAATAACATGTAAAATGAAACTGAAAACTGAAGGTGAGGCATGGTGGTATAAAATATTCACTTGGAGGAAAGGCAGAAAAGTCTGGAGAGTCAGGAATGGAACCAATGTGAGCCTTGACTGGACCTCATACTTCTTCAAATAGAGGTTCCAGACAGGAACTCTTCAATGGAAGAAGGATATAACCTTCAGGAGTGTATAGCAAGAGGGGAAGATACTACCTCTAGAGTAAGATTATCTGCTTCTTACACTTTTACCTGTGTGAATTTAGGCAAAGAACAAACTCTCTGGCCTCAGGTTCCTAATTTTTAAAATGATTATGTGGCTTCTGAGATGCCTTCTTATTATAAATATATGATCCTTTATCCTATGATAAACTAAGAATGATTCCAAGATTTTTATTTTTTTCTACCCCAACAAAAAATTCTTTTCTGTTTCTGACATTCTGGCCTGGTAAATGATTTCTTATTGGTGCTTCTTCAAATTTTGAAGAAGTAAGTTTTTTTAAATTTATTTCTCTCTCTCTGTCTTTTGCAGAGAACTTCTATAGATATTATCTAGATAATTGAAGCCCTCCAACACTATTCTGTCAATAATCTCAACGGATGAGGGATTCCCTATATATAATGATATCCTCTAGATGCTCCTTTTAGTAGACACTAATATGATAATTGCATCGAGACCCAGAATATAAAAGGAAATCATTAATGAGGTACATTTTCTACTTGGCATTTAAAACCCTTCATGGCCTGCTTCCAACCTATCACCATCACAATAAAACATTCCTTTTTACACCCTATAATCCAACTAAATTATTCTTCTAGGTGTTCTCATATAACCCCACACTCCCCACTTCTATGCTTTTGCATTGGTTATCTCTAATGCCTAGAATGTAATTCCTTCTTATCTTTGCTTTATGGAATCCTTTTCTTCCATCAAGGTACAACTAAAGCACCAGTGAACAGCTCCAAACATTCCTGATCCATCCCAACAGTCTGTGCCTCCTTCACCTTGCATTTATTTATATACATAAATCTCTCAGAATCCCTAGTTTCCTCCAAAACTCATGTCACATGTCACCTTCTACATGACATCTTTTCTGATCTCCTCCTACCCCTGCTGCTACAGCCTTGATTCTAAATTACCTTTCATTTATTTTGCATGTATGTGTATGTATATTTTGTCTCTCCTGAGGGAATAAAAGCATCTTGAAGTTAGGGGCTGTTTTAATTTGGTATTTGAATCTCCAGGGCCTGGCACAGTGAGTGTCACATTAATAAATGTAATGACTTGAATGAGACCTATGATCATTCAAACCATCCAAGTCAGAAAACTTAATTAGATGAAAATGCCTTTTCTCCCAACCAAGAAAAGCATACTTGGGTATCAATAGCATATCAGTCTATAAGCAGACTGCAGATAGACAATAAGTTGGTGTTAGAATTGAATAAATGAAAGAAATTTCTGTGAATGGTTTTGGGGGAATTATGTAGTTCTTATAATCATCCCAAGTACATGAGCATACTTTCAACACATTTTTCGGGCAGTGGTAACTAGTTGTGAATTTTGGAATATCATGGTCTCTGAGGTTTGCTTTTGAAAATGATCCAAAGGAGACCACAGAGACACAGGATAGAAGTAAGTAAGCCATTTTCAATAGTATATTTTCAATAGTGACCTGGGCTCAAGAAGTAATATAAAAGCGATTACTGAGAAAACACATGGTCATAACAGTAGGTTAGCCTGTTATTCCCCTTAGTCATGGCTGTAGGACCTTGTGGTCCAGTGCCATCTTTGGAATCTAAAAAAAGCAGAGGAAGTGCTGCATAATGTGGGGTGAATCCTCTTCAGAGACTTGATCAGGAAAAAAAATGAAGTGCGCAAGGACCACACAGGATGAGCAGGCATGGCTGGGTTAAAATCTGTTTCCAGTAGATGAAATGTCCATAGGGATGAGATAAAAACCCACATAAGTATTGAAACATAGGCATTAAGTGGGCTTTTGAAAATTATCTTTAATTAAAATTTAGTTTTTCATTATCAAACTTTTTTTTCTGCGAACTAGTTTCTTCTCTTCTCTGTCAGGAGACATCATTGGTCCTCTTAAATCATGATTGCCATTTGCATTTATCAGAGCTCTTAAGTCTTTCAAAATTGTTGGTTTTTTTAATATTGATGTTGTAGCATAAATTGTCCTCCTGCCTCTGTCTACCTTAGTCTGTATCAGTCAATGCAGGTTTCTCTGAATCTGTAGCTTTCTTGATTTCTTACTGCACAGTTACATTGTTAAATTTATATACCATAATTTCATCAACCATTTCCCCAATTCATTGGCACATCTTTAGTTACCATTTTTTTGCTATCACACCCAAACTGTTATAAATTTTTAAAACCTTTTCCTCTTTCTTTAATCTTCTTGGGTGCATAGACCTAGTAGTATAGTGATTTGAAAATTACTTTTAGAGATACCGCATTCCTACCTTATCCTTGCAAGTCTTTCTCTTTATAAATTTCCATTTTGAACCCACATATTTCCAATCTTTAGGTTTGTTGTATGCAATTTAATTTACCTAATAAATTGAATGAATTTACCTGGCATCTGTGCCAGAGGGAACTGAGTTTCCAGGAGCTGGACAGGACAAATGGAAAAAAAAATCAGGCATCTCCTCAATGCCTCTATTCCCTGCATGAGTGCAGACATCCCAACTGCACAGTGCATATTATCTGCACATTGACATTTTTAAAAAATGTAACTTTTTGCTGTTGTCTTCTGGTTTTTTTTTTGCATCATCGGAGTTATTATCAGTATCTTTCTTCCTCTCCCAGAGAACCATCTCGCATAGCAAATAGTATTTTTAAAAGAGGGAAAAGTTCACCACAACTGATTGATACATTGAATCAGTCCAAAAGCATTTGCAATGTGCAAAACCTGTGGACTGCCCACCTCTAGGAAGGGGTGAATTTGAATGTGCTGTCATATCTTTTCTTTCCAGTCCTGATTGATCTTTATAATCTTGTTCATTTATTTTTGATTTTTTGGGGTATGCATGGTTGTTCTTTCCATTTACATTGTAGTTGTTGTGTATATTGTTTTCTTGGCTGTACTTCATTCTGCATCAATTCAAGTAGCTATTTTCATGCTTCCCTGTGTTTGTCACACACATTTCTTAATAGCACAGTAACATTCCATCACATGCATGAGCCACAATTTGTTTAGCCATTCCCCAATTAATGGTATCTACTTTATTTCCACTTCTTTCCTATCACAAAAACTCAAGCTATAAATATTTGGGTGTATATGGGGACTTTTGTCTAATCAGTTCCCTAACCATCTATCTCTCTATTTTTTTTGACTGGTGACACATAGTTCTGATGACTGCTACTTTATAATAAAGTATGAGGTCTGGAAGTACTATTCCCCTTTTATCCTTACTTCTTTTCATCATTTTCCCTCAATATTCTAGATTTCTATTTTTCCAAGTGAATTTCATAATTATTTTATCAAGAACTACAAAATATCCCTTGTGTAAATTAGGTTTAATTTTGTTATTTTTTAGTTGTTTTCAGCCATCTTTGACTATTCGTGACCTCATTTTCTTGTCAAAGTTACTTTGGTGATTTGCCTTTTCCTTCTTTAGATAATTTTACAGATGAAACTGAGACAAAAGGGTTAAGTGACATCACCAGGGTCACACAACTAATAGATATCTGAGGTCAAATTTGTACTCAGGTCATCATGACTCCAGGCTTGGCACTCTATCTACTGTACCCCCTAGCTGAACCTAGTTTTAGCAGTATTGTCTTTTTTAATTCTGTTGTCTACACATTAACTTTCTCTCCAAGTTCTCTCCTCTTTCTTATTTTCTTTTTACTGTATAGATCACCACCAGTCTCTTAATCACCCAGGCTTCCAACTTAGTCATCTACAACTCTCTCTTAGCCTCCATATCCAATCTGTTGCCAAGTCCTGTAACATCTGAGATATATCTCTATCTCTATCTCTATCTCTATCTCTATCTCTATCTCTATCTCTATCTCTATCTCTATCTCTATCTCTATCTCTATCTCTATCTCTATCTCTATCTCTGTTTGTCTCTATCTCTATCTCTATGTATCTACAAATATATATACACATATACATATACACATAAATATATTATACACACACATCACACACACATACATACACACACATATATAACATATGTGTATATATATATATATATATACCCCACCTTCATCTTACTCTTGGACTATTGCCTTAGACTGCTGATTTGTTGCCTAAAGTCTCTCCCCACTAAAATATATTCTCCAATCAGCTATCAAAACGATTTCCCTAAAGTGCAGACCTAAGCATATCATGTCCCTATTCAATATATTCCAGTTGCTCCCTATCAACTCCAGGATCAAATCTGAAATCATTTGTGTTTGTCATCTAAAGTACTTCATTAACCTTTCACCCTCCTACCGTTCCAGGCTTTTTTATATTTTCACTTCCTTTTTTTCTCTTCTCCTTGACCTACCTACATACATGGATTTTGGCCTTCTGTCTCCTGACTCCATGCATTTTCATTGTCTATTCTTCATGCTTGGAATTCTCTCCCTCCTCATCTCTGTCTCCCCACTTCCCTGGCTCCCTTCAAGTCACAATTAAAATTCCACCTTCTACAAGAAGCCTTTCCAGATCACCTTTATTTCTAGTCCCTTTTCTCTGAGATTATCTCTAACTTATCCTGTGTATATCTTGTTTGTGTATAATTGTTTGCATGTTGTCACCCTCATTTCACTGTGAGCTCTTTGAGAGGATGGACTGTCTCTTGCCTTTCTTTGTATCCTCAGTGCTTAGTAGAATGCCTGCCACAGAGTAGGTTCCTAGTAAATACTTGCTGACTGACAATGTGTGCAAGGGAAACAATAGAGGGACCAACTTAGTTGGCAATTTAATTTGTCTCATGCGCCTATATTTAGGTCAGAGGACTGTTGATGCCCACTGGGCTTGTTAGAAATCTCTCCTGGAAGTTCCCACACCCTATTTTAATACTTCAGTGTGGCAGGGAGATAGAGCAAGTTCATGGAGTCTGTATCAGAGGACTGAATGTTTGGAGAGGCTTACCAACAATGGTCTGCCTACAAAGTGATGAGTTCTTTGGTATGACAACTATGAAATAAAGTAAAATAATACAAAATCACCCTTGGTTCTATACCCCATTTCTTCAATGGCTGGCAGAGTATGGAAGAAGGAAAGAAGGTACTAAGGATCACACTGTCAAAGAATATTAATTTAACTGATAATATTCTAAATGTGAGAACCTTGCTCAACATTCATTGGGTTGATATACTACTGAAGTAACTAAACCATATCAACACTCCAAATCTAGCTCTTTATCTCCTACACCCATTTAGCTTTCTTGAAGATAATGAAATCAGCTTATTCATCAATATTTAACCTAGTTGATAATCTGTCACAAATTTAGCAACAGCTGAGTACCACCTTCAAGACACATAAATCTGTTGTCTTCACCTATTTCATGATACTTAATATCCCCAGGCAAAATATCATTCTTCTTGAATTTCTTATAATATTTCTTGGACCTTTCTTGTACATTTATATTATAATTTGTAGTGTTTGTGTAGGCCAAAGGTAGTGGGCTTTTCTCATTCTTAATCCTCCTTTACCTTTCTGAAACCTTTGACATTCCATTACTCTCTCCTCCTTGATCTTCTCTCTAGGTTTTTGAGATACTACTCTCCTATGGTTTTCCTCCTTTTGATCTGACTTCCTCAGTCTCCTGTAACAACGATGTTGCTAGCAGCTGCTAGCTGTGGAGGTGGAAGACCAACAACATCAGAACACAGGAGGGCTGCTAGGTACTTTGATCTCCTTTTCTAAGGTAAGCAACTTTAAGGGGTTAACAATCTTACTTTAATTAACCATACATATACCATTCACTTAGTTCAGGGGAAAAAGCCAGCACCCTGAACTTAAGAGCAAATAAAAACAGAAATTACAGACAAATCAACAGACAGGCGTTTATCTGTCTGACCAAATCACAGTACATACATAGTTACCAGAGAGAAGCACCAACGTCTCAATTTTCAGGGGAAGGGGCGGGGGGGGGGGGGAAGCTCTGCTTCAATAGCCACCTAGAGTCTTGTCATCAATATTCTTTCAATTTGCCCCCAAAGGCAAAACACTTACTTCTGAGTTTATATATACTTCTTCAAAGTCAAAGGGTGTCACAATCATACGACTTAAACCCACATTACTGGGCGGAGCCAAGATGGCGACTGGAAAACAGTAACTGGCATGAGCTCTCCACCAAGTCCCTCCAAAAACCTATAAAAAATGGCTCTGAACCAATTCTAGAACTGCAGAACCCACAAAGTGGCAGAGGGAAGCAGGGCTCCAGCCCAGGACAGCCTGGATGGTCTCGGGGTAAGGTCTGTCCCGCATGGAACTCCCAGCCCCCAGCCGAAGGGAGCGGAGCTGAGCCAAGCAGAGCCCAGCGCGC
>JAQQSZ010019397.1:0-10372 GCA_028646595.1 Phalanger gymnotis
AAAAAAAAGGAACAAAGGAATGAAGGAAGAGTTGCTCCCTCATGAAGCAAAAAGGGAAGAATATGTACAGTCCTTGCTAATCATTTTTATTAAGCACCTATTATATACCAGACATTGTATGATAAGTAATGTTATTTAAAGGTATAGAGAAAATTAATGATTGGAGGAAATGGGGAGATTTTATATGGTATGTCACTTGAAGAAGTGAGGAGTTCTCTATCTTCAATGCCATACTGCCTTTCCACATCTTCAACAATTGCAAATCTGAGCAGCTCTCATGGACTAGGCAGTTTGACCATCAACCCCCTCCCCAAAACACACCAAACACCATTACACTATAAACATCAAACTAAAGCATTTCTCTTTAATTCTAGAGTCCAAAAAAAAAATCCTAGATTCTAGGATAGTACTACAACTTTGAAATCTGTGCTTTATGAATGATAATTTTAATAATTTTGATATGGATGGATTAGAAAGTCAATCAACAAGTCAATAAGCATTTCTTAAGTGTCTACTATTTACTAAAAGTTAGGCAGCATGTTAATTGCTGGAGATACAAAGAAAGGTAAAACTAGAGTTGTTGCTGTCAAGGATCTCCTATCCTAATGGGGAAGATTATATGTAATCACCTGAAGAGAAGTTAACAGGAATCTTATTAGTTTATATATAAATATGTGCATTGTATGTATGCATGTGCATATTTATATGTAAATATGAATGTGCACACACAAATGTTCATATACATATATATTGTATGTGTGTGAGATATGAGTTGACTCTTCAAGGAAGACAGAGAATCCAGGAGATGAGGAGGAAGAATTTCTAGAATGAAGCAAAATCTAGAAAATGATACTCTACTTGGGAAGATACTACAGCTATATAGTAAAGGAGTGATTAAGACGTAAACTAGAGTTATAGCTATATGAGTAGAGAAAAGGCAATGGATGAAAAAGCTATTGCAGAAGTACAATGAATAATGCTTATCAGTTAATTGTATATCATCCATGAGGAAAGGCACATGTATTGAGGATAACTGAAATTTCAGGCCTGAGTGACAGAAGTAGAGAAGTTTCACAGAATAGGGAATGCAGAGTCATATCAACAGGCATTTTTAGGAAATACTGTATGCCAAGGCCTGTGCTGAGTTCTGAGACTAAAAAGAGGGGCTAAAACCAAACCAAAGCAAAACAAAAAAAGACAAACAACAAAGCAGCCAACGACACTAACAAGAAACAGTCCATAAATATGGTCAATGTCTAATGAGGATGGCAAAATGAAAACAACTGAGGCACACACATACACACCCACATATGTGTGTGTCTGTGTATATAATTAAGACACCCTTATAGAGAAGGCAATAAGGTAAAGAATGACCAAGACAGGCTTCTTGCAGAAGATAGAATTTAAAATGAGACTTAAAAACAGCCAGGAAATAGAAAAAAGGAGGAAAGAGTTCGAGTCTTTGATGGCAGCTAGTAAAAATATCTGGAGTTGGAAGATGGACACAGGAGTATCCTATGTGGGAAACAGCAAGAAGGCCAGTGTCAGTAAATTACAGAATACATTGAGGATGGAAATACTGGAAAGGAGGCTAAGGGCCAGACTAGGAAAGACTCTGAATGCCATACAGAAGATTTTGAATTTGATTCTAGGGGCAATAAGGAATCACTAGAATTTATGAGGTTTGACCTGGTAGACATGTGCTTTAGGAAGATAAACTTGATAGATGAGTGGAAGATGGACTTGTAGGAAGAGACTTGTGGTAGAGAGACCCATTTGAAGGCCATTTTAATGGTCTGAGTATAAGGTAATGATGCCCTTCTCCAAAATCATGGCAGTATTAAAGGGAAGAACTTGGAGAATATGTGAGGGATGTCATGATAATATAAACACCAAAGCTTGGAAACTGATTGTGGAGAAAAGAAGGGAAGATTTGAGGATGTTACCTAGGTAGCAAACTTAAGTGGGAAGATAGTGGTATCCTTGACTACAATAAGGATATTAAGAAAAGGAAATGGTTTGAAGGAAAAGATGATAAGTTTACTTCTGTGTTGATTTTTAAATATCCATATGCCATGCATGTTAAATTGTCAAATGGTCATTTGGAAATGTAAGAGTGTAAGAATGCAGATGAGGGGCGAGCTAGACAAATAGATCTCAGAATCATCTGAATAGAGAAGAGAATTGAATCCATGAGAGCCAATGAGATCGCCAAGCAAAACAGGTGAGAAAGAGAAGAGGAAACAATTCTGTTTTGGACAAGGATGAGTTTAGATTTGACACTCAGCTACCCAAAAGGTAGTGGAAACTCTTCCCTCATTTGCCTACTCCCGTTTCGAAAGTCCCCACTATCAGAATTACTGCTTTGAAGGAAGATACATTCAGAAAGATACTGGCATTGTGTAAAGTTGTTACTTAGAAGAATTAACACATTAACCCAATGACATTAAAACATTAGCAGAAATCTGTTGCTCCTATTAACTGAGAAGCAAACACAGCTAAAGCAAAAGGATGAAACCAAAAACCCATACATTTAGGAGGAGAAAGAAAATAATATGAAGCAAGGGGGCTGTTAAGGCCAAATAGTTCTAGGAAAGTTTCCGCCCTATAAATTCAGATTATAGTAGGACAAAGATAGTAATTTGGTATCAAAGGTGAGTAGCAGAATGCGAGTAGTGACACATCCGAGGTTAGGGGTAATTATAAATTTATATATATATATATGTATATATATATATATATATATATATATATATATATATATATATTTATATAGTAAAGTAGTATGGGGAGAAGAGCTTAGGATTTGGAATAAGAAGACCAGGGTCAGATACTGCTCCTATTAACTATGATTTGGGGCAATTTGATGAATCACTGAAAATATCTAGGACTCAATTTCCTCATCTAAAAATGAGAAAAGTCTAGATCACATATGATGCCCCTAGATCTACGAGTCTAACCCGTCCTTTGACAGATGAGAAACTGAGGCCCATAGATATGAAATGACTACCCTAAATTCACACTGGTACTGATAATCAGAGGCAGGTTTGGAGACAATACTCAGTTTCCAGATGAGCTATGAAAGTGTGAGCACCAACCAGGACACAATAGACCAAGGTACTATTTGTGGTTTCAGGGTGGTTTAAAGTCTAGAATTTGGGCCACTTCAGCAGTATGCTAGAACCAAATTAACACAGTTTTTAAGAGATGATTGTTAAATTTTCAGTGTTAAATGCTATACCTTAGAATTTGGAACACATTACAAATTGGGGATTGGATTTTTATTTTGCTAACTGTCTAGATACAAGAAAGTTGAGAAAATGTCAATAATGGAAAGTAGATTTAAAAGTGTCAATCTCTCTCTGATAACATATATGTGTATGCATATATATATCAATATATGTGTGCATATATACTATTATGTATACCATGATATATAATATATTTAAATATATACTATTATACATACATAAACACATACATATCTCTCTCTCTCTCTCTCTCTCTCTCTATATATATATATATATATATATATTTATCTATCCATCTGTACATATATCTCCCAGTGAGCCACTTGTTAAATATTTACCAGCATTCCTCCGTGGACAAGGAATAAGAAAGACTTTACTTAAGATCTAAGCTCAGATACTCTGAAGACTCTATTACTTAAGCTATCTGGATAAAGTGATGTGACTTCTTTGTTTTGCTAATATTCATACCTCAAATTATTAGCACATGGTTGATGGATGATTGAATATCCATATTCTAATCTGAAAAATGAGATAACAGAACTGACCTCTCAACATCACTCTTTGGTTCAGATGAAAAATAAGCAAGCAATTGTATGTAAAGCTTTTTTCGCCAACTTTCAAGTGATATGTAACTATGAGATATTAAATGTCATAGGATTTACAATCTAGTAGTCCTGGTTTCATGTCCAATTTATGCCACTAATCTCCTTGGTGACCTTGGCTAATCCCCCTCTTTGGACCTCTATTTATTAATCTGTTAAATGGGGGAGGGGTGAATTACATAGCATCTAATTTTTCTTCAGTTTCTCAACAATAGGACATATGGTCATAACTCCTCAACAAGAAGTGGCTTCAAGGAGAGTGTAGTCCAAACCACTCATTTTTCTGTTGTGAAAACTGGACCCTAGATAGATCAAGTGACTACCCCAACATCCCACAGATATTGAGGATCACAGGGAGAGTATGAGCCTATTTTATTTAAATCCAGAGCCAGAATTTTTTCCACTGAATTATTTTTATGTAGAAAGACAGGGATAGGGGTTAATACTACAATGGTATTGAAACAAGAAACTCCCAAATAAGGAAACTCTCTCTATCAATATAAACTTGACCATCTCTGTATCTTATAAGTCTTAGAAAGGTGCCCAGAGCACTGAGAGATTAAGTGACTTGCCTAGGATTGTCATGTAGCTGTAATAGTAATTAAGGTAGGACTTTTTGCTGTTGACTTTTAACGATTCTGGTCTTTGAATGAGGCAGATAAAGTGGGATTTTTTGTATTTCTCAGCACTGAGACCATTTGGAGTCATTGATTTTTATCTGATGTGATATTGGGGGTGGAGAACTTTTCCAATCCCAGCCTGGGTGAAGTCTGGGCCTTGGGGCCCTGAACAGGATATATAAGCCAGAGGTTAGCATTCTCTGTCAGAGCTCTGAGCCACAGCAGGAGTGGCATGTGACTCTGGGCCAGCCGTTGTAATGAGCTCCCTGGCTGAACACTCAGATGTTGATGACTACAAATTGTATTTGGTCTGTAATTCAGGGTGCTGGTTTTTTTCCCCCGAACTAAGTAAACTATATTTCTATGCTAGATTAAAGTAAAATTGTTAACCCCTTATCGATGAAAAGGACCTGGGCTTGCAGCATTCTGTGAGCTGGTTGTGGTTGGTTTTATACCCCCACAGCAGCTGCTAGCCGGATTGTTGATACAGTAGCTCACCACAATCTCTCACTTTGTTTAGAAACCATTAATAATGTAGCTAGGAAACAATATCCTGGACCTGGAGATGGGAAAACCTAGGTTCCAATCCATCCTCAGATACTTACCTGTTGTGTGGACCTGGGAAAGTTACTTAATCCCTGCTTGACTCAGTTTCCTCAACTATAAAATGGAGATAACAGCAGCTATTCCCCAGGATTGTTGTGAAGATCAAATGACACAATATTTATAAAACATTTAGCACAGTTCCTGGCACAGAATAGGTGAAAGAAAGATGTTTACTTCTTTCTCCTGCCCTTCCTTTATCTTCATTTGCAAATTTAGAAACACTTATATAGAAATCAAGTCTTACATAAAAAAATGAGGAGAAATGGTGACAAATCTTGCCTGTTTCATAGATTTACCCAGAGCCTAAACTGACCAGCAGGGAGATTCTGAAACCCAGAGCTGTGTAAGAGCACTGGGGACTTTGCCATGGCATCTGTTCCTTGCCCAAAATGAAATCAGATTGCCTAGCGAACATTCTGCAAGTGCTGCCATTTGATAGATTACAAGCCAGATATATTTTTTAACTAATTCAAATCATAACAAATTGCAAATTATTATTTCACTTCATCTTGTTTCCCCATAGTGCAGATGTGTCAGAGGGAAAAATGCTCTGCATGAGGCAGACAGTCATGGGGAATGCAATTAATACAACAGATTGGCTGTGACTTTGTCAAAGACGAAGTGCAGTGGAGAGACAGCATAGTGAGAGTCATTCTCTGAAAAAATGGGATGATAAACACTTGTCAGTTACTTTTTGTATTTTATCTTTCAATCGCAAGGGGAAATTTTTAGCATATGAGAAAAATGACTAGGAAGAAATGAAAGATGATATTTTATCCTAGTATCATGGAAGGGACATTAGGAAGTATATAGTCCAACTTTCTCTTTTACAAATGAAGAAAAAAATGCCCATGGTGTGGAGTTATTTTCCCAAGGTCATACAAGAAGTAAGTAGAAAAGCTGGAATTCACATCCTAGGCTCATAATATTAGAGAACTAAAGCTGGAAAGGTTACCACAGATCATAGTCCAACCTCTTGAATTTACAGAACCAGTGTGGTTCAATTACCTGACTAAAATCACCTAAGTAGTTAGCAGAAGAGCTGGGATTCAGATAAAGGTCTCAGAAGATCAGGATATGAGAATTCAAAGGAGCCATAGATGCCATTTAATCTGACCCCTTTACAGATAAGAAAACAGGCCTACAGAGGTTAAATGGCCTATCAAAGTCATACAGGTAGTAGGTGTCAGAATCAGGATTTTTACCTAGTCTATTTTTTTTTCTATTGCACAACACTCCAGTTGAGAGAATGTAAAGCATAGAGGGGGAAAAATGAATGATTAGGGAACAATGACTCAATCTTCCCCAGCTAAATTTGTATTTAAATATCAAAGGATTCTTGAATTCTGCAGTATCATTCTTATTTTTCATTCCTATCCACTCGATCATCCATGATGGTGAGATGATGAAGGACCTTCACTTCATAACACAAGAATCTATCAGCTCCAAATTATAAAAAACACTACAGCAACTATTACCCAGCACTAACAACTCCTTTTATTACTACGTCAATTAGTACTACTGCATCTCCTTTTATTAAAACAATTACAACTATTACAACTCTTTTTATTACTCCAACTACCACCACCACCACCACCACTACTACTACTACTACTATTACTACTACTAGTACTACTACTACTCCTACAGCTACTACTACTCCTACTATAACTACTACTACTACAACTACTACTACTACTACCACAACTACTACTATCCTTACTCCTCCGACTACAATAGCTACTAATATTAATACCACTATTATTACTGTTACCACTATTGCTAATACTATTAATGTTACTATTAACTACTGTTATTATGTTTGCTCCTACCATTAGTGCCAGTGTTATTGCTGTATCTAGTATTGCTGTCATTATTCAGTATTACAACTATTAGTACTGCTTTTACTACTACTACTATTGTGATGGATACAATTACCATGACTCTTATTGCTACCTCTGTTATGTTAGTACTATTTCTACTCATAATTGCTGCAACTTTTAACTACTATTTTGAATAATATTTAATTTTTTTCCAATTGCAGGTAAAAATAATTTTAACAGTCTTTTTCATAATTTTCAATTCCTTCTCTCCTATCTTTCTTTCCTTTTCCCCCTCCTCCTGAGGCAGAAAAAATGAAATTTTATTCACTTCCTCAACTTCTTCTTTGCTTATTTTGTTGTTTCTAGTTCTGAGAAAGGGGAGGTTGAGGTCCCCCATTAGTATAGTTTTATTCTCTATTTCTTTCTATAACTCTCAACTTCTCCACTAAAATTTAGATGCTCTACTATTTGTTTATGTTTAGTACTGATATTACTTAATTGTCTGTGGCACCATTAAGCAAGATGTAGTTTTCTTCATTAGGGCTTTTAATTAGATCTATTTTTGCTTGTGCTTTCTCTGAGATCAGGATTGTTCCCTCTACTTTTTCTTCATCTTTTTTTTTCTTTTCTTTTTCCTTTTTATTTTTTTTAATTCACCTGAAGCATAATAGATTCTACTCCAGCCTTTTACAAGTATTTGTATATTTATACAAGTATTAGGTATATTTCTTTGCTTCAGATGTATTTCTTGTAACAACATATTATAGTGTTCTGGTTTTCAATCTCTTCTATCCATTTCCATTTTATGGGAGAGCTTACACCATTCACATTCACAGTTATGATTACTAACTGTGCATTTCACTCCATCCTATTCCTCCCCTATTTATATTTTTCTCTCTCCTCTAACCCTGTTACTCCTCAACACTGTTTTGTTTCTGACCATTGTCTCCCTCGATCTGCCCTTTTTTATTAGCCCTCCCTCCCTTTTCTTTCCCCTTCCCTCTCCTACTTGTACTTTCTCTGATAAACACTCCCTCTATTTTGTTTCCCCATTCTTCACCTACTTCCCTATTGGGTAAGATAAATTTCTATATCCCACTGAGTATGTGGTATTCCCTCTTTGAGTCAAATCTTCTGAGAATGAGGCTCAATATTCAACCCCACTCCATTCTTTCCTTCTACTATAATAGGTCTTTTGTGTCTCTTCATGGGAAGCAATTTACCCTATTCTGCCTTCCCCTTTCTTCTTCTCCAAGTATAATTATTTTAATATCATCACATCAAAGTCAAGCTATGCCCACACCCTTTAAGTATACCACCCTCTAACTGATGCAATAAAGATACAGTTCTAAAGAGTTGCAAGTATCATCTTCCAGTGCAGTGATATAAACAGTTTAGCATTATTGAATGCCATATTTTTTTCTTTTATGTTTACCTTTTTATGCTTTTCTTGAATCTTGTATTTGAAGATCAAATTTGCCAATCAGCTCTAGTTTGAAAGTGTGAAAGTTCCCTATTTTATTGAATGACCATCTTGTCCCCTGATGGATTATGCTCAATTTTCCTTGGTAGTTGATTCTTGGTTTTAATCTAAGCGCTTTTACCTTTCAGAGTATCATATTACAAGATGCTAATTCCTGTGCAATCTTGACTGTGGCTCTTTGATATTTAAGTTTTTTTTTTTTTTTCTAGATCTTTGCAGTATTTTCTCTTTGACTTGGTAATTGTGGAATTTGGCTAAAATATTCCTCAGAGTTTTCATTTTGGCATCTCTTTGAGGAGGTGATCAGTGGATTCTTTCAAGAACTATTTTATCCTCTGGTACTAGGATACTAGCTTTCCTTGAAAGTTCCTCGAATAATGCTGTCCAGACTCATTTTTTGATCACAGTTTTCAAGTAGTCCACTAATTCTTAAATTATTTGTCCTTCATCTGTTTTCCAGGTCAGTTGTTTTTCCAATTAGATATTTCACATTTTCTTCTTTTTTTTTCATTTTTTTTGCTTTTGTTTGACTTATTCTTAATGTCTCTTAGTCATTAGCTTCCATTTGCTCTATTATAAGGTTCACGAAATAATTTTCTACAGTTAGCTTTGCTGCTTCCTTTTCCATTTTGTAAAATCTACTTTTTAAGATCTTCCTTTCTTCAACTGATTTTTCTTGTCCTTTTGGCCAATTTTTTTTTTTAAGGCCTTTTTTTCTTCAGTCAACTTTTGTCGTTCTTTTTCCAAGGTATTTTCTCTCTCTTTCATATCTCTCATTTCTTTTCCTAATTTTTCTTCTACCTCTTTTCTTTGACTTTTTAAATCCTTTTTGAGATCATCCAAAAAGCCTTTTGAGGCTTCAGAGCAATTCATATTCCTATCTGAGGTTTCAAAAGTAGGCATTTTGACAATATTGTCCACTTCTGTCACTATAGTAGCTTTCTATGGTTTAGACTGTTTGTTTCTGTTTCCTTTTTGTCTATTTCATGGATTTTAAAGTTGAGCTCTGCTGCTGGGGTACAGGGGCCACTGTCCCAAGCTTGTGCTAGATGCCAGGGAAATGATCACTGACTTTATGTGCTGGGACCTCAGATGCTGGCAGCTTGCTTATTTAAGCACTGGATTGACTTGGTCTAGCCATGCCTATTGTTGCCTTGATTCTGAGGCTGGCAATTTGTCTCTTGCACTGGGGTTGGAGACCTCACAGCTGGGCTGTTCTGCCACTGGCCTGCTTAGCCAGGACCAAGGTTCCTTGACTGCTGGTTTATGCTGTGTCAAACAGCCTCATACTGGCTTGCCTGGACATATTCTGTGCTAGGCTGTATCTCCCTTTTGGCTGCACAGTTTAACATTGTTTATGAGGGAAACTGGGAAGGGTTCATGCAACTACCTAGCTTCTCTCCACCATCTTGGCTTTGCCACATTTTGTGATGTTAAAAATTGGGTTCTGGGGTGAGCAGAGCCAAGATGGCGGCTGGAAAGCAGGGACTACCATGAGCTCCCCACCAAGTCCCTCCAAAAACCTATAAAAAATGACTCCGAACCAATTCTAGAACTGCAGAACCCACAAAGTGGCAGAGGGAAGCAGGGCTCCAGCCCAGGGCAGCCTGGATGGTCTCTGGGTAAGGTCTATCCCGCACGGAGCTGGGAGCTGAGGTGAGTGGAGCTGAGCCAAGCAGAGCCCAAAGTGGGAGGCGCAGACTGACCAGACAAGGAGACAGGTGGAGCATGCCCTAGCGCCCTGAATTAGTGAGCTGTGGCATTTACCAGACCTCTCAACCCACAAACAGCAAAGACAACAGAGAAGGTTAGTGGGAAAAGCTTAGGGACTGAGTTTGCTGTTTGGCTACTGCCCCTGGGGCAGCGGAGGTGGGGCAGCTACAGAACTACAGCTGCAGTTGTTTCTGGCCCCAGGCCCACCTGGTGGGAGGAATTAAGTGGCTGATAAGAGCAGGAGTGAAGAGCCTGCTGAAGATCTAAGCCCAGT
>JAQQSZ010019398.1:0-10372 GCA_028646595.1 Phalanger gymnotis
AGAGTGGGATAGGAAGACTAGAGAGATGGTGCAGCTAACATGATAGACATGAGGGAATGACATAATTTCCTCTGAAAATTCTTGCCAACTATAGACATTCATAAGTATGCCTAAATCGATTAAGTGTTGTAAATCAAAACCAAAAAATCTGCTCTAGTGTCTTTTGTTTTTTGTTTGTTTTGGTGAGGCAGTTGGGATTAAGTAATTTGCCCAGGGGCACACAGCTGGTAAGTGTCCAGTGTCTGAGGTCAGATATGAAATCAGGCCCTCTGTGCCACCTGGCTGCCCCTCCATAGTAATTTTAAATGACCTTCGAAGTCATCCTGTCCAATTTCCCACCCAATGTAGAAATCTCTCCTACAACATCCCTGGCAGATGGTCTTTCTGCCTCTGCTTAGAAGTTATTTAATGTAATACACTACTATCCTTCTAATTTAAGCAATAATTAACAAACGATTAAAGAAAGTAATTTTTGCCAATCTTGATAAATCTTGTTCTTAGTAAGAAATAAAATCATCATTCTGCAGCATTTTATATTTGTTACCACTATTTCTCTAGGTGAAGATCCCAACGCTTTTTTTAACTTTCCTTTAGGTCTTTGCTACCAATTAGCCCGCTGTGTGACGATCTCAAGCAGGGCAGCTAGGTGGCACAGTGGACAGAGCAAGGGCCTGGAAGCAGGAAAACATTTCCCGAGTTCAAATGTGACCTAAGATAACTTACTAGCTGTGTGACCCTAGGTGAGTCACTAAAACCTGTTTGCCTCAGTTTCCTCATCTGTGAAATGAGCTGGGAAAGGAAATGGCAAACCATTCCAGTACCTTTGCCAAGAAAACCTCAAATAAGGCCACAAACAGTTGGATATGATAGAAACGAGTGAATGATCTCAAGCAAGTCAGTTAGGGCTGACTCTAGGTCTCAGCTGCCTCATATAAAAATCCCTACCATCTGTCTTACTTTCTGTGGTTTGTAGATTTAAACAGAAAGATAAATTATAGATATTTAAATATTTATATATTAAAATTACTTATTTTATGTGTTTTAGATATACATATACATTATATATACATTGTATATACATATATAATGTATATATATAATATATACATAAACTATATATTATATAGACATAAATTATATATACATAAATCTTTTTTAAATGCTTAGTTCTCAAATGTGTTCTAAGCTCCTTAGGGTGCCTTTTTTTTTTTTTGCCTTTTACTGGGGGCGGGGAGGGGTTGGCCTGCATATTCAATTCTATTGCATCCTCTGGAATCCCCATTCCACTGTCAGCAAACTGCCCCCAAACAGTATTTTCTATTTATTTTGCACTTGATTTTCTACATACAAGTTCTTCCCCACCCACTCACCCGCTTTACCCTAGATAAAATGTAAGATCCCTGCTTAGGGTAAGCACTGAATAAACTGAATTGTTATAGTGGGTACTTTAAGTCAATTTAATTCAACAAGCATCTGGCACTTCAGTAGGCACTGAGGAATTTGTTTTAATCACAGTCCCTGCCTTCAAGGAGTTTGCATTCTGTTATCATTCAGCTCAGTTCACTGGCAAACATCTGTCGAGCTAAATAGAGCCCAAGCTGAGATCAAACCAGGCGAGTGCCTTTTCAGCGCTGTTAGTATTTGTGTTTTATAGCATGATTTAGATCTATGAATAATTTAAAATCTTTAATACTAAAGATTTTCCCTGTAGTTTGAAAATCATCATTTTATGCTGGAAGCAAACTCATTATAACTCTATTTTCTGTCTGACGTTTCTCTCAGTCTCTGTTGGCAAAATGCTGCACAGCGAGTTGCCTTCTTTTCTCTCTGACCAGTTCCCCCAGGGATGCCTTTCCTTTCCCATTGCTCTGACCCTCTCCTCTTGCCCTTCAATTATCTAGTCTGATTTTTGCTCTTCCTATACCAAATAAAAACTTTTGCTTACCTTCAAAGCCTTCACCTCCATTTATTTCCAACTTTACCGCTTTCTTTTTTCATCATGCCCTCTGACTCCTCTGACCAGACGTCTTTCAGCTAACCTAGATATAGGAACTGGCCTGACAATTAGGACACACCAGCTGTCTCTATCAAACAGACAGCTGTGGGGATCTGTTTCTTTGAAATGGCACCACCAATTGAGTCTGTAACATTCATGCGTTTGGCATATACGCATTCTGCATGTGAATTTGAGGAAATTAGACCTTCTTATGCCCAGCTACGAAGAGTTCCAGGAGACGTTGAGAGGAACAAATAGTAATGAGATTATTTAAAAAAAAAAGCTACAGGAAAAACCAAACCAAATTAAATTTCTTGGACTGATAGCCCTCACCCAAAGAAGGAACCAAGCTCCCTACGGTAAGACCTAGAATTTAATAGAAATAGATTTTTCCCCCTTTATTTTCTGCTTTTAAGAAAAAGAGTCAAGCCACAAAAAATAAATAAATAGATAAATAAATAAATAAAATTAACTTGCTCTGGGAAAGCAGAAGCAAAAAATAAAATAAAAAGTGAAAAGTACCCAAGCTGCTTTCTAATGCCAATGTACATTTAGCCCAGGATAGCATAATATGTTGTTATTCAGTTATTCCAGACGCTTGGTGACCTGCTTTGGAGTTTTCTTCATGAAGATACTGAAGTGGTTTACCCCTTCATTTTACATTTTACAGATGAGGAAACTAGGGCAAATAGGGTTAAGTGACTTGCCCAGGGTCACACAGCTGAGGTCACATTTGAACTCAGGTCTTCCTGGCTCCATTGTGTCAACTAGCTGCCCAGCATGACATAGTAACCAATCAAGCAATATTTATTTATTAAGCCCCTACAATGTGTCAAGAAGTATGTTAGGTGCTGAGGATACAAAGAAAAAAGGAAAGATCCTTACCTCCTAATGGCTTACATTCCATAGTAGGAAAAAAAAATGGATTGAGCCCTAGACAGCACTGCCACCAGGATGACAGAGACTGTTTTTATATCATGGACCCCTTTGGCAATTTGGTGAAGCCTATGGACCCCTTCTCAGAATAATCGAAGGACATGGTAATTTTCAGTTAGAGATTAGTGAAAATAAAGATGTTTTTTCCCCCCATCCAAGTTCATGGACCTGCCGAAATCTATACAGAGACCTATGGGCCCCAGGTTAAAAACTTTTGCTCTGGGACAACCCTCCATTGAATTCAATTCAATTTATTAAGTCCTTACTATGTTCCAGGAATCATAGTAGGCCCAGATAACACACAGACAAAAATGCAACTGTTTCTGGCCTCCAGGAGCTGCTATCAGAGTCAGTGAGTTAGGAGGAGAACAGAGACTGTAGTGTCAGGGAGGCCAAAGAAAGAAAGTATGTATGCCCAGAAAGAGAGATTGTCGACATTATCAAAAAACATGAAGAGGTCATGGAGGATGAGGATCCAGAAGCAGCCCATTTAGCAGTTAAGAGATCTTTGGGACCTCATTTCTAAAATATATAGAGAACTAAGTCAAATTTATAAGAATATGAGTCATCCCCCAACTGATAAATGGTCAAAGGAAATGACCAGATAGTTTTCAGAGGAAGAAATTAAAGCTATCTATACTCATATGAAACAATACTCCAAATAAATGCTAATCAAAACAACTCTTAGGTACCACATCACACCTGTCAGATTGGCTAACATGACAAAAAAGGAAAATGATAAATGTTGGAGAAGACATGGGAAAATTGGAACACTAATGCATTGTTGGAGTTGTGAACTGATCTAACCATTCTGGAGTACAATTTGGAACTATGCCCAAAGGGCTATAAAACTATACATACCCTTTGACCTCGAAATACCACTTCTAGGGCCGTATCCCAAAGAGATCATACAAATAGGAAAAGAACACACATGTACAAAAATATTTATAGCAGCTCTTTTTGTGGTGGCAAAGAACTGGAAATTGAGGGGATGCCCATCAATTGGGGAATGGCTGAAACAGTTGCAATATATGAATGTAATGGAGTACTATTGTGCTATAAGAAATGAGAAGCTGGCAGACTTCAGAAAAACCAGGAAAGACTGAGTGAGGGAAGCAGAACCAGGAGAACATTGTTCACAGTTGCAGCCACATTGTTCGATGACTAACTTTGATAGACTTAGCTCTTCTCAGCAATGCAAGATTCAAAGACAACTCCAAAGGACTCATGATGGAAAATGGTATCCACATCCAGAGAAAGAATTACAGAGTCTGAATGCAGATCAAAGTATACTATTTGCTCTGTCTCTTCTTTGTTTTGTTTCTTCTTTCTTGTGGTTCATTTCATAGGTTATGATTCTTTTTTGCAACATGACTAATGTGAAAATATGTTTAATGTGAACGTATATGTAGAGTCTATGTCAGATAGCATGTTGTCTTGGGGAGGTCAGGACCAGGTAAAATTTGGAACTGAAAAGCTTGTGGAATTGAACGTTGTAAACTAAAAATAAATACATTTTGAGAGAGAGAGACAGAGAGAGACAGAGAGAGACAGAGAGACAGAGAGACAGAGAGAGAGAATCTTTGGTAAGCTTGGAGAAAGTAGCTTCAGTCTCATCCTGTTGTAAACCAGATTGCAAAGGAACAAAAAACGAAGGGATGATGAGAGAGTAGAGTAGAGGCAGTGAGTGTAGACACTTCTTTCTAGGTGTTTGGCTATGAAGGAGAATATGTATGTAAACTGACAATGCGTGAATCTGTGTAATCTACAATACTGCTTCTCTGAGGCTTTCTGTGTACTCGGAAGGTGGAATTTGCCCTGACAGTGCTGTATAAATAGACTTGAGCAAAATGTCTAAAAGGTGCTCAATAAACATGAAACACGTGTAGAGAACAAACAAAACAAAATGATCTGCCTTAGTTGCCACTTGTGGGAACAAAATCCTTCAGGTAGACTCTGAACAGTCCACTGGCAAAGGTTAGTGCTGATTTTGTCCACAAGATGGCAGCATAGACCAGCTACCACTCAGCTTGGTTTTGTTATTCAGTCATTTCGATTCCGAGTCTAATTCTTCACGACCCCTATTTGGGGCTTTCTTGGCAGAGATAATGGAGTGGTTTACGATTTCCTTCTTCAGCTCATTTTGTAAATGAGGAAGCTGAGGCAAGCAGGGTTAAGTGACTTGGCTGGGGTCACACAGCAAGTGTCTGAGATCCCATTTGAACTCAGGAAGATTTCCTGACTCCAGGCCCAGCACTCTATCCACCGTGCCACCACACTGTCCTCAACCTGATTTAGGGGGAAAAAACCTCCCAAGATGAGATATAAACCCACAAAGTTTGAATGCAAGGGCCTGAGTCTGACCAAGAAAGACATTATCCAGTATTGTGTGAGAAATGCAGTTTTATTACTTTCAAATATAGTTCATGTTAAAAATGGATACTAAATAAAATGAGATAGATTAGTGAAAAAATTATTAGTCTCAAGTTCCATTCATTACACTATATTCACTCAAAAACAAAAATCTTTTATCACAGACTTTATTGCTAAACTATATGAAGTTGAAGAACCATAGAAAAAGCCTTAATTGATTGATAAAAATCTTTAAAAGCAGGTACAGTCTAATTTGGAGAGAAAAGAAAATGTTTGAATGATTTACTTACTAAAAAAATTACTAACCTAATGAATCATCACAGATTCAGAGCCGGCAAGGTCTAGATTAATAAATAAAGATGTATTCCAAAATTATTCTAACCCCCTTAAAGCAAGTTATCGGAAAAGAAAACAATGTTTTCAAAAACTGGAATTTCAATAGGAAAAGATAGAGTATAATGATGTACAGGAGTAGGGCACAAAACTAACCCAAGAAAACATTGAATGAGTCTTGTGTTCAAGCTTACTAGAACAATTATTGCACTAGGTCCATTGTAAAAGGAAGATGTTTGAAAGGATTTTTATGCTACATACGTCAGTGGCAATGCAAGAGTGGCCTTCTTTCCCAGAAGCTTGAGCCTTAGCCTAGAACAGGGGTGGGGAACCTATGGCCTTGAGGCCACATGTGGCCCTCTAGGTCCTCAAGTACAGCCCTCTGACAGAATCTTCAGCGTCACACTTGAGGCCCTAGAGGGCCACATGTGGCCTCGAGGTTTGGATTCTGTCAAAGGGCCATACTTGAGGAACTAGAGGGCTCCATGTGGCCTCACCCCTGGCCTAGAAAATAAATGTGTCCTTCTCTCACATTCACTTTGAGCATTAAATACTGTTCTGCCTCTCCTGGATTTTTCACTATCATTAGGCCAGTTGTACATAGACCCAACTCCCTAGCAAAGCTGTTTGGACTCCAAAGCTGTGTTCCCTTTGTGATGTGAAGGGGAAAAGATGCATGGATTTATGTTCAGGAGTCACTGACCAAAATCAGTCCTCTAAACAGTGTGGTAAGATCATGGAGTGTGACACCAGTGGAAACGCCTATCCATAGAATGTGACCTTGTTCACTGGCAGCATAGTAACTTTCGGGGTTTCAGAGACTGGGGCTGCTTCCTGATGACTGACTAACTTAGAACTAACCCACCCCCGTGGCCCAAAAATGCCATCTAGTCCACCTCATCCTTACACTAGAGTGTAGCAGAACAGATTATTCTTGGGGCATGGAAAGGGATTTCTCCATCTTCTCCCTGCCCTGCTCCTGCCAAGCAGCAGTAATGGTGACTTAGAAGCACAGAGTAGTGGTAGACACATGGTTGCGTGAGTTTAGAGTTTAGAGTTTAGAGAGGGGAGTTTAAGATACTTCTGAATGACAGTTTCTCTTGTGTATTGGAGGGGGTGTTTTGAATTCCCAAGGCTGTGAGATTAGAATCTAACCTTCTAGTAGAGGGAGATTTCCTAAACAGCAGCCTCTTTTGAAGTTGTCTCTTGTTTAGAGTTCTTGCATTTGAGCATCGTGCCTTCTAAAGAAAGATTATCCCATGTGGAAAGTTTGTTGGAGAAAAAGAGGATAGTCCACATAGCTCCTGTATAGCTCTCACCAGAGAACAGAGACAAGAGTGACTTGGCCAGTGCAGGTCTGATGAAGAGTTTTGCTTAGTAAGCAGCCCACAAAATATGTTTACCTTCCAGGAGTCTAAACCACAGGGTAATATTACAGATCTTGGAGAGATTTGCAGGTTTGTGGGAAAGAAGATTCTTCAAAATGACAAAGGGTTGTCTCAATAGCAAGTGTCAGTCAATTTGTCATCAAGTGTTTACTAACTACCTACTATGTGCCAGTCACCATGCTAAGCCCTAGGGATATAAAGAAAGGCAAAAATCAGTCACAAGGAGGCTACAATCCAATATGGAAGACAACATGCAAATAGTTATGTACAAACAAGATATACTTGACATAAATTGAGAAAATCTCAAAGGGAAGATGCTAAGATTAAGGAGATCTTGGAAAGGCTTCTTGTAGAAGTGGAACTTTGGATGAGACATGAAGGAAGCCAGGAAAACCAGAAGGAGGAAATCAGGAGGGAGAAAGTTCCAGACATGTGGGATAACCAGTGAAAATGCTTGAAGTGGAGAGATGAAGCTTCTTATCTGAGAAATAGGAATGAGGCCAAAGTGCCTTGGATGTCCAAGCAGATGGGTAGGAGTCAAGTGCCCTTGGCAGTAATAGAGCAGTTTCAAAGTGGGGAAGGTTTGGAGAGAAGATGAGTTCGGTTTGAATATGCTGAGTTTAAGACTTAATCCCAAATTCAGTTCCTTTCCAGGTGGAGCTGATGAGCCATTTCAGTGTTTTATGATCCTCCATCTAATCATGGATACCTGTAAGTCCTTTTCCCTCTTAGAAGTTTTCTTTGGAGGGAAATGAAGGCTGTTCCATACTAGCTAGGTGATGTGGTAGATAGAGTGCTGGGCCTGGAGCCAAAGACCTGAGTTCAAATCCAACCTCAGATACTTACTAGCTGTGAGACCCCGGGCAAGTCACTTAACTGCTGTTTGCCTCAGTTTCCTCATCTGTAAAATGAAGATAATAGCACCTACCCCACAAGGATGTCATGAGGATCAAATAAGATAATAGTTGTAATGTGCTCATCACCTAGCAGGTACTATATAAATGCTTATTTCCTTCCTCTTCTGCTTCTATAATGAATGACAATGGGGCTTCTGTTATCCACATTTGGGAGAAATCTAGACTTAAGCTTTACCCAAGCTTTATTTTAAAGATTTATCTAGAATAAAACTCCACAACAGCAGCAACAAGCCAAAGAGAGAAAATGACCTTTTTGGGTCAGGCCCCAAAAGCCTTTAGTGGGTGTCTCACTGTAACATATTACTTAATGTGTTACAGTGAGGGACCAAGAATGCCATTCTTTCTAGCCCATGCCTTGAAGTGGAATGTTAAACAAATCTTTAGAAAAGGGTAGGGATCAGCAACCTTTGAAGGAAGAAGCATCATTAGTTATAATCTTGGATAATGACAGAATCAGAGAATTTCAGTATTGAAATTCAGTGGCCATCCAGCCCAACTCACATCCAAGGATGAATTCTTTAGATTGTCCTGATTGTGAGTGGCATTAATCATGGTAACTAAAAGAAAAGTAAATGGTCATGCAACAAATGCTTGAAATGTCTTTATTTCTAGTAATTTTTATTGATATCTCTTGTTTTTTATATCACTAGAATTTTTCCCAATATCCTTCCACATCCTAGAGAGCCATCCCATGTAACAATATTTTTAAAGAAAAAAGAGGGAAAATTTTAAATCAGCAAAACCAATCAATGCATCCAAAAAGTCTCAAAATATATGCAATATACCACACTGTGAATCTCCCATCTCTGCAAAAGGTTAGGGTAAGGTTGTCTTCTCATATCTCTTTTGTGGGGACATATTTGTAGTTTCATAATATTCACTTTTGACTTTCGTATTATTCTTTTAATTCACAGTCCTGTTGTCATTTTGTGTTATTGTTTCCTTGGCTCTGTTTACTTCATTCTGTATTAGATTATGTAAATCTTTCTATTTTTATTTGTACTCATTATATTTTTCATCTCTTACAGCACTTATAGCATACAGCTAGGTTTCAATTAATGCACATGATGAATCCCCCTCAGGTGACCAAATATATTCTAATTCTCACTATTTGAAATTATAATTAAATAAAATATGGTCATTCGTTCCAGCCCAGTGAAAATATGCAGTTCAAATTCAAATTATGCAACTGTTTCACAGGGTTCGTGATTCACATCTACTCTTCCTTACGTTAATATACCACAATTTCTTTAGCCTTCCTCCAATTGATGGGTGTCTACTTTGTTTCAAACTCTTTGCTATCGCATAAAGTACTGGTGTAAATCTTTTGGACACACACTTTTGCATGCTTTGCTTGTTTTTAAAAGATAGTTTTGCTAAAAGGAAATGAAAAGCCAAAATACACATAATTGAAATTTTAGCAATGAATTTTAAAGATCTATGATTTTACTGGTATAAATAACTTGATTTAAAAAAAAGAGAGGAAAATCAAATTGCCAAAATAAAAGTTGGATTAGGTAAAATCATAAAAGCACTAAAAGAAAAAAATCAATTGTCAGAATTCATCATACATAATTATATATTAGCAAAACCCAGACAAAACTGTAAATATCTGAATTAACAGAACCTTAGAGATTATATAACACACAATCTCAGCATAAAATATTGAATAAGCCATGAAAGCAACAAGAGATGGGAAAACCCCATTCAGGTGGATTTACAGATGAATTTTACCAAAGACTTAAAGCACAATTAATTCCTAGGCCACATAAATTACGAGAGAGAGAGAGAGAGAGAGAGAGAGAGAGAGAGAAAGAGAGAGAGAGAGAGAGAGAAACATATGAAACTCTTTACAAGGAAAATATGGTCTCTAATACTTAAACCACGGATGAATAAAACAAAGAGAACTATAGAGCAATGTCGCTAATGAATAATCACGCAAAAATACTATCAAAAAGACTATCTATCTTTCTATAAATTCACTCTGACTAAATTGGATTTATACCAAGGATGCTTCAACATTAGGAAAGTAAATCACACAGTGAATCATTAACAACAAAATACCTCAAACCACATCTTAGATCCACAGATAAAGAAAACTCTTTGACAATGTACCATATTTATTTATACTAAAAAAAACCCTTTTGAAAAAGGCACATAGGAAGATGGCGGCTGGGAAGCAGTGACTGGCGTGAGCTCCCCATCAAATCCCTCCAAAAACCTATAAAACAATGGCTCTGAACCAATTCTAGAGCTGCAGAACCCACAAAGTGGTAGAGGGAAGCAGGGCTCCAGCCCAGGACACCCTGGATGGTCTCTGGGTAAGGTCTGTCCCACACGGACCTCCCAGCCCCCAGCCGAGGGGAGCGGAGCTGAGCCCAGCAAGCACGGCGCGAACAGACCAGACGCGGACCTACCAGACCAGGAGA
>JAQQSZ010019399.1:0-10372 GCA_028646595.1 Phalanger gymnotis
AGACCTTACCCAGAGACCATCTGGGCTGTCCTGGGCTGGAGCCCTGCTTCCCTCTGCCACTTTGTGGGTTCTGCAGCTCTAGAATTGGTTCAGAGCCATTTTTTATAGGCTTTTGGAGGGACTTGATCGGGAGCTCACGCCAGTCCCTGCTTTCCAGCCGCCATCTTGGTTTTGCCCCCACTCTTTGCCTTTCAAGAAGGCTTCTCCAAACTCTCTTAATTCCAGTGCCTTTTCTCTGTTAATTGTTTCCTACTTATCCTGTATATAGCTTGCTTTGTATATTTTTGTCTGCATGTTGTCTCCCCATTAGATTGTGTACTCCTTGAGGGCAGGGACTGTCTTTTGGCTCTTTTTGTATCCCCAGCACTTAGTGTATTGCCTGACATATGGTAGACCCTTAATAATGTTTATTGATTGATTGATTAGTTGATGATATAAATATGTTATTGTAAATACTCCATCACTCTGCACATATACTGGCATAGTGTCAAATGAGGGAATTGAACTAGATTTCCTATAAAGTCTATTTATCTCTGATCCCTTAAATTACAATAAGAGGGAAAAAAGAAATCTATTGAGCAAGTACATGTTTATGGATGTTCCCTTTCTTTCCTGGAGAGTTGGGGAATTGTGGGTGTAGAATATTGTTGTTGTTTGTCCTTTGGTTTCAAAGAAGACCAATGATATCACAAGGTAGTATCTTGACTCATAGGTGAATTGGATTTAAGTGAGGCAGAAGTTGCACAAAGTCATCAGCTTCACTCTCTCTTCCAGAGTCATTGAAGTCCAGTGGTAAGACAGAAGTCAGAACGACTGCTGATGGCCCAGGATAAAGTGGATGTCCTTAGAGTCTTCGATGTCTGGCTAAGCTCTAAGTGCTCCGCAGCACCTGATTTGGTCACCTTCATGGTCATTGGAACAAATTGTTCTCATCTGCCCATTTCACTGTGGTGGAAGTCTTCACATGCTTCGGACAGATATTTCCCTAACAATCCGTCAGTGTAGAATATCACATATGATGTCAGAAGTGGTCATTGTGCCAGTTACTTTTGCTTGGTTCTAAGGGAGTGTGTGTGTGTGTGTGTGTGTGTGTTTTATCTAGAAACGACTGTGATGTAAAAATAAAAGTCACATGAAAAGTCAATGAAACTTTAAAAAAAGTCCTGGCTGTTGCCAGAGAAATATTCCTGTTTCTGTTCCTGCCTCTTAGTTAAAAAAAAAAAATCTAAACACTGATAGAGACAAGGAGAGAAAGTCAGCTGACACCCTGGCAGGACAGTGGAGACAAGACAATTGAGAGCTCAGAGGCTGACTCACCCTGAAATGTCAATGAGAAGAGTTGCATATTCGCTGTGAGTTGGAACCTTTCATTCTTTGTACTCCCCGGTTCCTAGCACAGTGCCTGGCACACAGTAAGCACTTAATAGTATTTGTTAATTTATTGAATACATTATTTTTAAAAAATAGCTCTGAAACAGCCCCAAGCAGCAACCACTGTACTAAGTGGCTTAAAAAAAGAAGATGCCATTGCTCAGTGAAGATATAGAGGCACTGGATAATAAGGATAGAATTGTCACTCACATTTGTCCAGGTCTTTACAATCCACACAGTTCTGTCACTTGTTATTTCCTTTGATCCTCACAACAACTTTGTGATTGGTTGGGCAGATAATCTTCCCTCTTTTCCTCCCTGATTTGAAATAAGTAGAAATTCAGGCTCCAAGAACCTACGTTTGTAATTTTTGTCCAAGGTCATACAAACAAGTCCCAAAACCAATACCAAAACTCAGGTCTTCTTTATATCTGTATGCAAACAAGGATGGTGATAGTGGAATAGAGAGGAAGTGAATTGAGCTGAGCGTCAGACATCTTGCCTTCATACTCACCACCTTTCGGCCCCTAGACCTGACATGTGGGATCCAACTAGTGCCTATTTAGTAGGAGGAATGATTAGTTAAAATAGGAAGCTAGCAGGAATGTACTCCCTCTCATTCCTGGCTTCATACTAAATAGCATATTGGGTATCTCTGTCTCCTCTCATTCCCCCAATGAGGACACCTTTCATACCACTAAACCCAGGCACAAAAATGTCTAGTTTCTCATTTGGAACTGCTCTGCAATACTTGCTGATGACTTATAACCTTCAATTGTATCAGTGATACAGATTTACCCCCAGAAATATGTACAACTTTGGAGATTACATATCTTAGGCATTCGGCCAACCCTCCTCTCTTTATAATATCAAGAAAATGAGGTCCAGATTAGTTAAATGATTCACCCAGAGGGATGTAGTTAATGTATATTTCCATACTGTTTTGCTTCTTTTTTTAACTTGATCTTGGCTGTTTGCAAAGTGGGGGGGTTGGTGTTTGATGGGACAGAAGTTCCTTTTCCATTTATTATGAGATACAATCATCCCTATAATCATCATCAATTGCCTGTAGGGGAAGTGGGTGGTTGGTCAAGCTCTAAGCATAGAGAACAGAAGCCATTATTAATCTTTTCATTTTCACCCTATCGAAAGGGTAAAAGGAAGTGTATTGAGGCAGAAGGACTGACCAAAGTATGGATGGTGTAATACCATCCAAAGGGAGTATTTTGGCCCCAGGATTTTCTCAGAGGAATCCCACTGGGATTTGTGTTACATCTTACTTTGAGATTTGGAAAAGATAACAGGAAACGGTCCTAGAAAAGAGGAGAATCCTAGTTTTAGAAATAGAAATAGTAACAGTGGCTAGCATTTATATAGCACCTTAAAGTTTGCAAAGCTCTTTATAAATATTATCTTATTTAATCCTTAAAACAATCCTGGGGGGAGGTTCCATTATTATCTACATTTTACAGATGAGGAAATTAAGGCAGATAGAGGTTAAGTGGTTTGCACAGGGTCAGCCAGCTAGTAAGAGTTGGAGGCTGGACTCAAACACACATTTTCCTGACTTCAGGTCTGATGTCGCTGGGTCCTCTTCTAGAATGAAAGAGGAAGAAAAAAACAGCCACAACGAGAAGAAAGGACATCAGAGGTCATCTAGCTGTTTCACAGATGATCAAACTGAGGTTCAGAGAATTTAATGTAAATTAGCCAGTCACATAAGAACTGAATAGCAGAGCTGAGATTTGAACCTCTGACTCCAAATCCAACATTCTTGATAGACTATCTTTCTTATCATCCCTTGAGAGGAATGTCAAGGTTGGGGCTGGGTAGCAGACAAGTTTTAGTTCCTTCTCTTACCTCCTGTCTTAAAATCCTTCCTGAATTGTATATAAATAAACCTTCCAAAGCAGGGCAAAGTTTGGCTCTTTGGTAATTTCATTCCAGATCAAGTTTTGTTGCTGTTCAGTCATTTTTCAGTCATGTCTGACTATTTGTGACCCCATTTGGGATTTTTTTTGGCAAAGATACCAGAGTGGTTTGCTATTTCCTTATCCAGCTCATTTTACAGATGAAGAAACTGAGGCAAACAGGGTTAAGTGACTTGTCCAGTGTCACAGAGCTAGCAAGTGTCTGAGGCTGGATTTGAACTCTGGAAGATGAGTCTTCCTGACCCCAGCACTCTATCCACTTGCCACCTAGTTGCCCAGATCAAATTTTGTCATTTGGTTAGAACAGGCAAACTGGTTTGCTTCAGGGAGGCAGAGTAAGGAACTAGGGTCAAAGTTGTGAAGATTCTGGAAACTCCCCTTTCAGTGGTATGTGAACTTAAAATGATGTCCATTATTGGGCAAGATACTTTTAGTTTCAGATGAACTTTGAAATATTTGACTCGATACGTAGCAGATACTTTTTCTTGACATTTTGTACTCTAAAGGACAAAATTTGAGGACCAGAGGATTTGGAAATGTTCTCAAAGTTTTCTCGGAGGTCAAAATTCCCCTCTGAAAAGGTTTCTGTCAAAAGCAGCCTGAGAAGTCACCTTACTGTCTCCTTACCTGTAGTTACAAGTAGAGAGCTCTCGTTAATAACACTCAAGGCAATTTAAATCCTGTGACAAAGAAGGCCAGACATTTTTAAACAAGATGATCCTGGAATTTCTTTGCCCACAAATGGGCCAAGTGAGCAAGAGTTGAACTTTCAGCATAACAATGATATTTTAATCTAGAGCGTCCTTGAGTGGTACTTGGGAAAAGAGCAGTCTTCTTAGACAAAGAAGGAAGGACAATCTTTTGTGTATGTTTGTTTGCCTTTTTGTACATGTGCCCAGGGATCTGAGAGGCTACAGATGACATCTCACTCATTTGGAGGTCAAGCTTCCAGGAACCTCAGCTCTTTGGAATAGGTTTCTGAGCTCAAAGTGGGGAGAGGTGCCTGAGCTCCTTAAAGAGCCTTTAAAAAGCTTCTGCACTGAAGCCTTTTTCTTTATTCCAGAAGGCTTACACTCCCAGCGACTTAGTGACTTTTATTTAACATGCATTTTTTTTTCTATTACATACCTTATTATTTTTGTTTTTCAAGTAACAGGTTTTTTTTTAAATTAATCCATTCTCTCCATTGAGCAAATCACACACACACACACACCCACACCCACACACACACCCTCAGTACATAGTTGAGGTCCAGCAAAACAAATTCTGACATTAAACATTTCCAGAAATGTATGTCTCCTTCTGCATTTTAAGTTTATCACCTCTGTCAGGAGGTGAATGGTATTAACATAAAATTCTTTTTTAAAAAATGTACTTAGTATTTTATTTTTCCCCAGTCACATGTAAAAACAACCCTTAACATTTGTGCTTAAAACTTTGAGTTCCAAATTCTCTCCCTTCCTTCCCTCCCCACCTCATTGTAAGCAATTTGATATAGGTAATGCATGGTAGTCATGCAAAATATTTCTGTATTAGTCATAACATACAATTCTTAACAAGATTGGCTACCAGGTTTCTCAGCCCAGAGTTAGTTAGAATTATGAAAAATAGAAGGGGCTGACAGAATTTAAAAAAATTTTTTTAGTAAGATACAATGACAGCAGGAGAAGTGTTAACTGACATCTAGACAGTAAGGTAGGAGACAGCAATCTAAAACAAAAATCAAAAACAAAACAAAAGAAAACACAGAGAATAGAATTACCTAACACACAATAGTGAATGTCCTAAATGATGAACTTTAGTCACTGAGAAAAGGCAAAATGACATTCAGCACCTATTACTTAAGAAAACAGGGACAAGTGAAATCCATCTTAGAAATATTTCCCACTGAAATAGATAAAATAATTTTATAAAGCTGTGATGCTTTATTTAATTTTTTCTAGAAAAATGTAAATATTGGGGAAACAAAATTCCCTGATATTGACCCTTCCAGCTTCACTATCTTTGGGTGGCCCTCCCAGTTAAGTCTAGTGTCTTTCACATCTTCTTAACTCTTCTGCAGTGGAAAGAGGTTGGGATGTGAAGTCAGAGGACCTCATTTTGAATTCTGCTTCACTCACTTACTACCTGTGTAATCTTGGGCAAGTAATTTAATTTTGGAGGCTACTCATCTTCTTGTTGTAAAATGAGCCTTGTCAGCAAAGTCTAAGGTTGCTTCCAACTCCAAATTTATGATCCCATGATCTATTCAGTTGCTAAGACTTGTTAAATCTACCTTGGTAACATATTTCACATTTAACTTCTCTGGTCTCATGCCATCTGGGATTCCAAAGTCCCTTCTGCCTATTGGGTCTCTATGTGAGGATAGGGGAAGAAGGTCAGAAGAGTAGGAGTAAGAGAGGGTGAGACCACCTTAAATTTTATAGCATCCCATCAAAGTAAGCTAATTCCCTGTGCCCTCTGTCTGTGTATACTCCTTCTAACAGTCCCAGTGGCCAGAAACCCTGAGAGTCTTCCCTTTCAGATTTTTTGTTTGTTTGTTTGTTTGTTTTTGACTAGGTAAAAGTGGCCATTTGTTGCCTCATTTCTTACCTAGCCTTAATCACTAAATGAATGTTTCCTCAGTTAGACTGAAACCTGAGAAAGGCCAGTTTAAAAAGGCCGATGTCTCCCACTGCATCTGTGGCTATCTCCAGTCCTGCTGATCGATATCTGGCCACTGGACCCACATGGCTCTGGAGGAAAAAATGAGGCTGGTGACTTTACACAGCCCTTTCTCACTTAAATCCAATTCACTTGCAAGTCATGGCATCACCTTGATATCATGGTCCTCTTTGAAACAAAGGACAAACAACAGTGCACAATGGTCCCAGCCTAGTTCTGACCCTCAATACCATTCTCACAACTGAATGTCCTAACTGGTCTCCTTTCTTCCAGTCTCTTCCCTCTAATCTATTGTAGGTAGAGCTGCCGAAAATAATTTTCCTAAAGCAGTGATCCGTCCGTGTCATTTCCTTGATCAAAAATTTTCAGTAGTTCTTTGTTGATAAAATGCAAACTAGAATGAAAATCTCCCTGGAGTTAGGGCCTTTTTTCCCTTGGTCTCTGCTTATCAGTGTCTTCCTCCTAGTAGGTGATATATAGTTATTGAATCGAATAAGGGAGGGAGTAGAGGGAATGAGCATCTTTACAGTGCCCATTGCACCATAGTTTAATTAGCCTGCTATTTAAGATATTCTGTATTGTTAGTTAGACCTAACTTAGGTTGGGCCAGTGACTAGGTTTGGGGTCAGAATGCAATGAGCTCCTCTTGGACAATACATTCATTAAAAACAACTTCACTAGAGAAAAGAAAGGCAACAAAGATACAATTCCTAAGATTAAAAAACAAACTAAATCAAATAAAAGGGCTATTCCCCTCTGCCTCAGAATTTACCATCTCAACTGGCCACAATGGGTTGGGAAGGCATTTACTGGAGGTTAGTAGGAGCTCTACTCAACCTTCTGTGTTTCAGGTGGCAACCAAACCAATAATGATTCTGAGAATGACTCTTTGCCCTCTTGCTCAACCTAGATGAAACAGCTTTTACTCATTGTACTTTACAATCTAGGTCCAACCTATCTTTCTAATCTTATTTCATAATCACTTTCATTTACTTTCCAGCAGGTGGTGGTGCAGTGGTTAGAGTGCCCTGAGTTTAAATCAGACGTTAGACCTTGCTGGAGGGAAACTCTGTAACTTAACCTCTGTTTGCCCCATTTTCTTCAACTATAAAGTAAGGATGATAATAGCACCTAATTCCCAGATTGCTTGCGGGAACCAAATAAGATATTTACAAATGTACTTAGCATAGTGGGGCAGCTAGGAGGTACAGTGAATAGAGCGTTGGCCTGGTTGTGAAGAAGACTCGTCTTCCTGAGTTCAGATCCAGTGTCGGACACTTACTAACTGTGTGACTCTGGGTAGGTCATTTAACCTTGTTTGCCTCAGTTTCCTCATCTGTAAAATGAGCTGGAGAAGGAAATGGCAAACCACTCTAGTATCCTTGCCAAGAAAACTCCAAATGGCAGTCGCGAAGAATTGGACACAACTGAAATGACTGAACAACAGTTTAGTCCAGTGCCTGGCATGTAGTAGGTCCTATATCAAAACTTATTCCTTCCTCTTCTTCCTCCCAAACTGTATTCCTAATTGTTTCTTTATCTTATTCTGACATCTATCATTTTCTCTTCAGTGATGTCACCTCTTATATGTGAAGCATAGTTCTTCCATATCTCCACCTTCTTTTCCTTTAAATCTGAGCTCAGATGCTACTTCCTCCATGGAGCCTTTGGGGATCACTTCTTCTCTTCCAATTCCTACCTCCTTATATTCCTCATAACCTTTGTTTAGATCCCACCTTGCCCTTCCTAATAGTAATCACTCACATCTTACCTTACATGTATTGGGCAAGTCACTTAGTCTCTTAGGACCTCTGTTCTCTCATCTGTAAAATGAAAAGATCGGATTTTTAGATTTTTGATCTGCATTATCTTTCTTGACCCAACAACCCCATGAGGTAGGTGCTTTTATTGCGCCCATCTTATATATGAGAACACTGAAGCTCAGGGATGACTTTTGCAGGGTAGCTAGTCAGTATCGGATTCAGAATTCAAAGAATGATTTTCCTGACTCCAAGTCCGTAACACCATCCACAATGTCCCGCTGCCTTTCAATAAGCTATATCTTCCCATAATAATGAAAAAAACTAGGAAGGAAGGAGTTTTATCAGTGTCAGAACTTCAAAGCAGTAGTCATTAAAATGATTTGGATCTACTTAAAAAAAAAGAGGTTGATTAATGTAACTGAAGAGGTACACAACATGCAGAAGGAAACAAACACACTACAATAGTATTTAATAAACGTGAAGACCTCACGAGGAACTCACTATTTGACAAAAACTGCTGGGAAAACTGGACAATAGGCTCACATGGGATAAGTTTAGAACCACATCTCACACTATACACCAAGATACATTCCAAATGGATACATGACCTATGTCTAAAAGGTTATATTATAAATAAATTAGAAGAGGAAGGAAGAAATGACCATTTGGATTTATGGATAAGAAAAGAGTTTATGACTAAAACATATAATAGGGAGGATCATGAAAGATGAAATGGACTATTTTGATAATATAAAATTTAAAAAAAATTGCACAAATTTAATGTAGTAAAAATTAGAAGGAAAATGGCTAAAAAGGAAAAAAAACTCTAAAAGCTATACAACAAATTTCTCTTATCAAATTAAGAGCAATTCGAAGATGGTGGCTGGAAAGCAGGGACTAGCATGAGCTCCCCATCAAGTCCCTCCAAAAACCTATGAAAAATGGCTCTGCACCAATTCTAGAAATGCAGAACCCACAAAATAGCATAGGGAAGCAGGGCTCTAGCCTGAGCAGAGCCCAGCGTGGGCGGCATGGACTAACCAGACCAGGAGCCAGGCAGAGTGTGCCCTAGCACCCTGAATCAGTGAGCTGTGGCAGTTACCAGACTTCTCAACCCACAAACACCAAGGACAACAGAGTAGGTCAGTGGGAGAAGCTGCTGGGGACTGGGATAGAGTTTGCAGGTTCGGCCACTGCCCCGGGGGCAGCGGAGGTGGGGCAGCTTTAGAACTACAGCTGCAGTTGCTTCTGGCCCCAGGCCCACCTGGTGGAAGGAATTAAGTGGAGGATCAGAGCAGGAGTGAAGAGCCTGCTGAAGATCTAAGTCCAGTCCAGGTTGGGAGTTCTTGGGAAAGGAGGAGTGCTGGTGTGGCACAGCTGGCGCATCCTCCCAGGCTTGGAACATAGAACTCTCACACAAGGGTCAAGTGAGTTGGCTGGGAACATGGCTAGGCAGCAAAAACGCATCCAGATTCAGTCTCAGACTCTGGAATCCTTCTTTGGGGACAAAGAAGACCAAAACATACAGCCAGAAGAAGTCAACAAAGTCAAAGAGTGTACAACAAAAGCCTCCAAGAAAAACATGAACTGGTCTCAGGCCATGGAAGAGCTCAAAAAGGATTTGGAAAAGCAAGTTAGAGAAGTAGATGTTCCCACAATCTGGCTAGCAGCTTCTGTGGAGGTGCAAGATCCACCAACAACCAGCACCCAGAAAGCTGCCAGCACCCAGAAAGCACTGCTTAACTAAGGAAAGCAAGGTGAAGGGTTTGACAAGCTTACTTTAATTCAGCACAGAAATATCATTCACTTAGTTCAGAGAAAAAAGCCAGCACCCAGAACTTCAGAGCAAATTACAAACAAAGTACAAACATCAACAGAAAGACCCAATACAGATTCATAGTTACCAACATCTAGGTTCAGCCCAGGAGCTCAGAACAAGGGCTGGCCCAGAGTCATGTGTGCCACCACTGCTTTGGCAAAGAGCTCCAAGGAAGAGGAGGCCAAGCCTTAGTTTTATATGTTTTTCAGCATCAGGGGTGAGTCACACATGCGACTCACCCACGTGACCTAGAATTGTCACAATGAGGTGGACCCACGTGGTCTAAAAGCCTCTGCTGTCCCAGACATGTAAACTAGGCCCTCCTTGGAGTTAGTCCTACCTTGGGCCCCACCTTAGCTGCCAATCCACACCCACATAGGTTTTACACCTAATAGGGGTTTGGGCCTGGGGCTAAGCACTTAGTAAGACTCAATGAAATACACAGAATTACTCAACAAAAACAAAAGCCAAACTCTTCAAGGGCACTTGTTGAACTAAGTGCTAAGGAGCCCATTTTGCTTACCAACACAGTAGAGAAAAAATTGGGAAGAGAAATGAGAAGGATGTGAGAAAACCGTGAAAAACAAGTCAGTGACTTGCTAAAGGAGACCCAAAAATATACTGAAAAATATACTGAAGAAAACAGCACCTTAAAAAATAAACTAACTCAAATGGCAAAAGAGCTCCAAAAAGCCATTGAGGAGAAGAATGTCTTGAAAGGCAGAATTAGTCAAATGGAAAAGGAGGTCCAAAAGACCACTGAAGAAAACAGTACCTTAAAAATTAGATTGGAGCAAGTGGAAGCTACTGACTTGATGAGAAAT
>JAQQSZ010019400.1:0-10372 GCA_028646595.1 Phalanger gymnotis
AGCCCTGCTTCCCTCTGCCACTTTGTGGGTTCTGCAGCTCTAGAATTGGTTCAGAGCCATTGTTTTATAGGTTTTTGGAGGAACTTGGTGGGGAGCTCACGCCAGTCACTGCTTCCCAGCTGCCATCTTGGCTCCGCCCCCCCTCCCATTTATATTTTAATCTACACTCAGGAGTGTTGGGGGCCACAGGTGGCTTGTAGGCCATGTTTTTGACACTTCTATGCTAGATCATGTATCTTCTTACTCTTAGGTGAGGTGAGTTCCACATTTCAGTGGCCTATTTGACTCAGGTAGTCTGCCAAGATTTCTGCAAATCTCTTTCATACACCTACTTTGCATGGGATTTCTTCTTTTTTAAAATAATATTTTATTTTTCCCAATTACATGGAAAAACAATTTTTAGCATTCTTTTAAAAAAAGTTTTGAGTTCCAAATTCTATTCTTCCTTTCCCTCCCCATCCTGGGATGGTAAGCAATCTGATATAGGTTATAAACATGTGCGATCATGTAAAACACACTTCCATTAGTCATTTTGTAAAAGAAAACTCAAGCCAAAAAAGTGAAGGAAGGAAAAAAGGAAGAAAGGAAGGAAGAAAATAAAGAAAGGGAAGAAGGAAGGAAGCAAGAAAAAGAAATATTATGCTCCAGTCTGTATTAAGGCGTCATCAGTTCTTTTTCTGGAGGCAGATAGCATTTTTTATCATGAGTCCTTTAGGATTGTCTAGGATCACTGCATTGCTGAGAACAGCTAAGTCATTCACAGTTGATGATTGTTACAATGTTGCTGTGACTGTGTACAGTGTTCTCCAGGTTCTGCTCAATTCATTCTGCATCTGTTCATTTAAGTCTTCCCAGGTTTTTCTGAAATCATCCTGCTCATCATGTCTAATAGCACAATCATAATCCATCACAATCATATACCACAACTTATTCAGCCATTCCCCACCTGAGGGGCAATGAGATTTCTCCTTGATGCTACCACTAGTAATTAGAAACAGGAGACCAACCATTAAGTGAGGCAGTCTGCTTAAAGGATTGAAAATCATAGGAATATAGATTTAGAACTAGCAGAATTCTTAGAGGCCAGAAAGCCTATACCCTTCATTTTACAGATGAGAAAACTGAGGCTCAGAGAGGCTAGGTGACTTGATCGATGTCAGCAAATGGCCAGCCTGGAATTCGTATTGGGGCTGGGAATTGAACCAAGGTTCTCTGACTTTAAATCCACTATACTACCTCCTATATATTCAGATTTCCTACTGTGACCTCTTAGAGATGAGCCATTGCTAAGAGGTATAACAGTAACAACTACAATGATAATGGCAGCTGGCCTTTATATAGCTAATAACAGTGAATAGAAATTCAGTTTGCAGATGTTACCTCGTTTGATCTAATATGCAAAAACCAAATAAACAAGTTTAAAAAATCCACCAAATCAAAGCAGTGTCTGGGTCCTACGCTTGCAATTCCTCGGTAGGTATTCATCATCATCACATGCTTCTATGGCCTTATTGTTTGACTTTCTCTTTCAGGAGACAGTGTACAATCCTTCAATGCTACTTAGGGAATAGGGACCCTGTGTGGTAAGGCAAAATGGGCTCCTTAGAATGGGCTCCTTAGCACTTCAGGAGTTTGGCTTTTGTTTACTTTGAGTGAAAGTACTTTCAGCTGTTAAGTGCTAAGCCCCAGGCCCAAAGCCCTATCAGGTGTGAAACCTGTGTGGGTGTAGATTAATGACTTAAGAGGGGCCAACTCAGGAACTAATGGTCTCTGGTGGTTGAGGTGGGGGCTTGAGAATGCCAGAGGCTGGGCTGGGAGGAAAGGCGAGCCAAGAGACAACTACAGTGGAAGCAGGAAGCTGCAGAAGCAGAGCTGACCCGTGTGTAGACCCAGGAGTGTGAGCAAGGACTTGAGGCCAGTAAATATGATTTGGCTAAATACTATCTTGTTTTTCTGTGGCCTCCTGGTTACCCTTGTGAGGCGGGCTTTCTGGGCCTGGAGTCTTTTTGTCAAGATGTTGGAATGGGGAGGCTGGTTCACGGATCTGCTGCGGTGGGGCCTAAATAAATGTTTTGTTGTGTTCTACTTAGAGAATCTCTCATACCTTGCGATTTTGAACCATTCAAACATATACATGATTATATTTGAGATTATAAATTCGGCCTTCCTACTACAGACCCATCAAGCAAATGGACCATGTTTTTTCACTCATCATTTTCACTGTTGCCCTCACCTGAATAGGCCAAGGATCAGAAGGAACTCTCCATGTGGGAACACTCTCCACCTGACCATCTTTAAGTAATGCAATGGTTCTCAAAGGGTGGTCCATGAGGTCAAAGCTATCTTCTCACAATAATAAGATGTTTTAATTTTTGATATGGTAAATATAAATAACCCATATACAAAAGCTCTTTGGGGGAGATCCTCAATAATTTGTAACGATGTAAAGTTCTTAGGCCATTGACTTCGTGAATAAGATCTGAGTAGTTTACTGGAGTTTACATGGAAATTAAATAATTTAACCAAGATCCCCCTGGCTAGTGGATGTCAGGGAAACTTAACACTCTATCTGCTTTGCCAGGGTCCAGGAATTTGTTTATTTGTTTGTTTTACTATTTCACTAACTGTATTTAACACAACAATTGGTTTCCTTTGCAATCCTATATACTTTATGCATTCAAAAACACTATTTTGAGAAGATGCCCATAGGCTCCACCTGACTGCCAAAGGGGTTTATGACATTAAAAAAGGGTTAAAAAACCCTGCACTCATATCTTATTTAGTGTAAGAAAAAGAGATGGGTGGTGGTAGAAGGACGTGTCTGATTTTACAAATGAGGAGACTAAAGTACAAGGAGGCTTTATCCAAGGTCACATATATAGTAAATAGCAGAGCACAGAATTTCAACTCAGGTCTGGCAACTCCAAATTCAGTGTTCTTTCCATGGTACCACATTGCTTCACAATGACATGTAAAGAGCACTGGCCTTGTGGTCAAAAGATCAGGGTTCAATGCCCACCTCTGTCACTTAACAGCTATGTGACCGTGGACAAGATTGCTCACTCTCTCTACAAAATTAAGACAAGAATATTGCCTCTATCATAGGGGTGCAGTGAGGACCAAATAAGCTAAACATATGTGAAAGTGTTTGGAATCTATAAAGGTAAAATTGGAATGTGAGATCATTGTCATCATTCCTGCAAGCTGCCTTTCCCACCCCTTGCCTCTCTCACTGGGTTTTAGAGGTTGCTATGGTAGCGAGTAAAATCCCGAGTGGATTAGATTCTTGTTAAGTACTATCTCTTCCTTTCTACTTATCATCCTGTTTCCGGGCCAACACACACACACACACACATACACACACACACGTGTATGTATATATGTGTATACATACACGTGTATGTATATCTATACATGTACATATCATGTGTATATGTGTGTATATATTGTATACATACATACATACATAAACACACACACCCATATATGCCAGACTTAGACTGAAATTGAACTGAATGAGGGCAAAAGGGAGTGATTAGAGGGAGGCTGATGGCAGTTGTTTGATGGATGAGGACAATCAAAGAGTTGATTTTACTTTGTTTTCTTATGCATCATACACACTTTCTGACTACTCAAATGATGAGAGTCATAGCTTTGCAAAAGGGAATCTGCCCAAGATGGTAGGGAAGGAATAAATTTTCTCTGTTGTCTCCTTCCCAAATGACTTCTTCGATTATGATGAATGAAAATGTTTTATGGGATGTAAAGTTTTTAATAGAGATGTATTTTCTCTTAGATACTGAACCTCTGAAAGCTTTTAATTAGTCTGATTTCCTTTGGGGGATGTAGGTCATTAACTGAATATTTAAAGTGAGAGGAAAACTCCTTTGAACATCCCATTTGTTATCACTATTTACTTCTAGTAAAAATAACCTACACTCTAAGACCTGTAGGAAAAAAATATTATAAATCCATGAGAATAAACGTGGGAAGCTGGGCTGGTGAATGAATGTGGAGTCAAAGAACCTGAGTTCAAGCATCAGTTTTGTTGTTTACTGGCTAAGTCCCTCCTGAACCTGAAGGCTCTCAGCTACAAAACATCAATGGTGACAATGGGCTGCCTGCCTTATAGGACTGTAGTGAGGAAAACAATTTCCAGTCTTATAAAATTAGTGATAATTTAAATATCACAAACATTATGTTTATGTCTGTATATATCTATCACATTTATATTTTGGAAACTACGTCTCAAAGCGTCAAGGATCCATGAGTTCAGTGATTGGGAAATGGACGATGATTGTAATTCCCCTCATAGAATCACAGAGATGGAAAAGACCAGTGTGGGGTGACCTAATCCAACACAAGTACCAAATGCCAAGGACCAGGTAACAGGGAACTCTCCATGTGGGAATGCCTTCTATCTGCCTGGCTTTAATTAATGCAGTGGTTCTCAAAATTGGTCCATGAGGTCAATAGTATTTTCATAATAATACTGAGATGTTTTAATTTTTAATATGGTAAACATTAATAATGCATGTAAACAAAAACTCTTTAGGAAGGCCCTCAATAATTTTTAAGAATGTAACGTGGTCCTGAGGCCAAAAAGTTGGGAAATATTTCACAAAATAAATAAAAATACGATAAAAGAGATAATATTACATTTTTAAACTAAGTTGATATGTGGCCTGCAGGGATCCTTATGCATGGATTGGTGGTCCCTATGTCTTTCTGAGTCTGGCTTTTTTGTTTTTGTTTGGTCATTTCAGTTGTGTCTGACTCTTTGTGACTCTACTTGCCGTTTTCTTGGCAAAAGATACTAAAGTAGTTTGTAATTTCCTTCTCTAGCTCATTTTACAGTTGAGGAAACTGAGGCAAACAGGATTAAATGACTTACCCAGGGTAAGTGTCTGAGGCCTGATTTGAACTTAGGAAGATAAGGACCTAGAGGGCCACATGTGGTCTTGAAGGCAGAAATCAAAGCCAATTTACCTATGAAAAGAGTACCATAGGGCAAAGGTGGTACAATTTTTTTTTTCTCATGAAGCTAACTTGGTTCTGCCAGGCAGCAGAGAATCACTAACAAATCTGATCTTGACAATACGCTAATTCAATTTCTTTGGATCAACCCGAGAAGAAGCCACCAAGTATGATTATCTCAGCTGCACCATGTGGCAGCTTATAAAAAGACCTACCGACTAAACTCTATTAAATCCACTTAACACAGGTATTATAAAGTCCTCGTGTTAATGAAATTAGCTTAAGATCTGCCTGGAAATGTTCATAAAGGCAGGATTATCTTGAGTAAAAATTAACACTAATTAGTAAATTTGGTTTAAATGAACTCTATAGGACCTCAGACAAGTGCTTTTATATCCACCAGGCAGCAACGGACTGTGTTTCTGTAACCCAGGCAGCTGCAGACTCAAGTTGGATCAGGGAAGTAGCACTGGGGGTGAGGAGTAATGATGAAGCGGGGAGGAAGGAAAGATTGTTTTTCAGAAGCCTACATAGTCTTCTGAATTTGACTTGATCCCTTCCAACTCTAAGTGCATAGTGTGATTCTCTGATTATTGTCAAGGACTAGGGACGGTAGAACCAAGTCAGGAAAGATCTATTTCCCCTGAAGATCCAGAGCCAGGACATCAATGACATCAATGTGTTAAAAAAAATTCAACTGCACACCCCTCCCCCCATCATCTTATGATTTGCATCATTCGGTACATATTTTTTTGTCTTATTACCATAATAATCAAACGGGCTTTTTGTCAGGAAGTACTTCTATCTTCTTTCTCTATTCTGTTGCTAGAGTGGAGAATCCCTATCTCTTTTATCCCTCCTTTCTTGGACATTATGGTGTAGTGGAATGAATGAACAAATAAATGAATAAATAAATGAATGAAAAGGCATTTATTAAGCATTTAATATGTGCCAATCATAACAAAAAGGACTATTCTTAGAGTCAGATGACCAAGGAGCCAATTTCAATTTTGTGACTAAGCTGAATTTTGACGTTAAGTCACTTGCCTTTGATAAAATTCAGTTTTCTCACTGTGGAATGGTAATGGTAATCTTGTATTTCTTACCTCATGGAGCTATTACAAGTAACTGTAAAGTATTATACGCATGTAAATTATAAAGTATTAGATAAGCCTGAGCTATTATTAACATCTTCTACTAAAGTTCTCTTCTGATGCCTCGTCATGATGACTGGATTTTCAAAGGTTATGCTAAGAGAAATGCAAAATCTGGCATATCCTACTACGATTCAAAAGCTTTATTTAAGCATGATTCTATCTTCTGGGACCCAACCTCGATAATTCAGAAAGAATCATTAACCAGAGGTTGTTCAAAGGGTGGAAAAAAGATGTTTGGCCATAAGAACTTACAAAGACTGTCCACTAAAAGCATGAGTGGGAGGAGTTGTGCACATATTGGTAGAGTCAGTGGTTCAATCAATGAAATATAAGCTCCTTAAGTAATTGTAAAGTAAGGATTATTATATGCATGGACTATCTCCAGGCTTTAATCTGGTGCTCATTCAGTCAACCAATACAAGGCATGTAGATGTCATAGTAGATAGGGTGCTGCACCAAGAGTCAGGGAGACCTGAATTCAAATCCGGCCTCAGACACTTACTAGCTGTGTGACCCTGGGAAAGTCATTTTACCCTGTTTGCTTCACGTTCCTCATTTGTAAAATGATCTGGAGAAGGAAATGGAAAACCACCCCAGTATCCTTGCCAAGAAAATCCCAAATGGGGACATGAAGAATCAGACACCACTGAAACAACTGAACAACAACATTGTTACTGTTAACAAATATTCTGAGTGTTTACTATAGATCAGACCCTATGGCAGGTGCTTTGTACTAAAGATAGACAAAGACATTGTCCTTGACCTTAAGGAGCTTATAATCTGGCAGAGACCCTCAAATGGAAAGACTCTTACATGATACATGAAAATTGATAAGACTGGGGCAGCTAGGTGGCGCAGTGAGTAGAGCACTGGCCCTGGAGTCAGGAGGATCTGAGTTCAAACCCAGCCTCAGACACTTGACACGTGCACTAGCACGTGTCACACAGACCTTGGGCAAGTCACTTAACCCCAATTGCCTTGCTCCCCCCCAAAAAAAACTAAAAAAAAAGAAAATTGATAGACTATGTTAGATATTGCTGGTCATTGCTTTGACTTGTCGATATCATTCAAGTCTTTACAAAAATATTAACACAGAAAATGCAAGACTACAGAGAAATTTCTTTCCTGCATAGTAATACTTTAAAAAATTTTATTTAGCATTTTATTTTTCTCCAGTTACATGTACAAACAATTTTTAACATTCATTTTTAAAACTTTGAATTCCAAATTCTCTTCTTTCCTCCCTACCCCGTCATTGAGAAGGCAAGCAATTCAATATAGGTTATACATGTGTAGTCATGCAAAACATTTTCATATTAGTTACTGCACAGTAATACTTAAGAGAAACTTCTAGCTTACTTTAGCTTAGCTTAGTATGTGTATATATATACACACATCCATGTAAATGTATGTGTGTCTGTCTGTCTATCTATCTATGGCCAAAAATGTGGATATGCTGGTAAAAGATAATTATCTCACCCTCTGAGCTTATTTTTTATGCTTCCTCAGATCAGTCTGCATAGAAGACATGGAATTTTGAGTACCCCTTCAGGGTTTTCTTGGCAGAACCCCCCTTAAATTGGTTTTGGAGCATCAGATGCCCAAGAAGAATTAAGCAAGTATTTACATAGAAATTTTTCACCCTAAATCGGAGTGAGGTCTTGGATAGATCAATTGATCAGGGTGATGAAGAGACTGAATTCATAAAATAAATGCTAGCTTAAAGCCACGGTTAGCTGGGATGGTTCTGGTTCTTGAGTTCTAGAGACCTTACCATGTAGGGCAAGGAATCTCTGCATGAGAATAAAATGGCCATTCCTGCTCAGGGTCAAATAAATTTTCTTATTGGAAAAAAGTCATTGAGTATTTTCCCCTAGCCTAATGACTGGGTTTCTGCCATTTTGCCAGAATTATAGCAGAAAAACCTCTGGCTTTAATCATAGAGCAATGGCAGAGCCCATTCTTCCTCTTATGAAAGAAAAGGTCACACCTCAACTGAGGATTCCAACTGAACCCAGAAGCAAAGAGGAGCTCCATGCCCCATGGATCCAGGAATCATTGAGCAGTTATCAGGAATGACCAGTGCAATGACATCACCTGGTGAAATTTCATGTAGTTCTCTGCTTAATTCTTCATGTGGTTCTGGGGCTCCCAAACCCATTTCAGGGAGGCTCCACCAAAGAAAACTTACAGAGTTACATGGGTTTGAAACCTTTGAGAATTCTGAGAGACCCTGAAAGCTTTATGGCTGCCAGGCAAATGAAGATGGGGCAAGTACAAAAGCTAAGTGTAGAGGTCAAGGTCATTGCCTGGCCTTTCATGGCACTATGTGGCTAGCAAAGAGTTCTTTGTCACTATTTTGTGTGGAGGAGATTACAGAAGACCTTAAAAATACAGAAGAAAATGACTAGGAATTGTCCAATTAAATAAAAGGATTACAGGATCATAGATTGAGAATTGGAAGGGACCATAGAAGTCTCCAAGTCCAACCCCTATGTTTTATGGGTGAAAAACTGAGGTCCAGAGAAATTAAGTGACTTGCCTAAGGCGGGACTTGAAATCCCTGACAGAAAACACAATTACAAATATGCCTGTGATCACTTCCTCTCTCCGGGCCTCTGTTGCCACATCTGTAAAATCAGAAGGTAAAATTAGATCAAAGATTATCAACCTAGGGTTCATGGACTACCAAGGATAGATTTTAGGGTAGGGACCGGGGGAGGGCCATTAACTTGGATGGAAAAAAGTACATCTTTATTTTCCTTACCATCTATCTAAAATTGAGCATTTTCTTAATTTGTGAAGTTGGGAAACAAAAACCTTATTCTGAGAAGGGACCTATGGGTTTCACCAGAACACCAAAGGGTCCATCCTATCCCCTCCCTCCCAAAAGGTTAAGGATTCCTAGATTAAATGATCTCTAAGGCCTCACAGCATCTAACAGTCGACGTCAACCTCTAAGCTTAGGTTACTAACCTACAAAATGGAGATTTGAACTTAGGTCCTCCTGACTCCGGGGCCAGTGCTCTACTCACTGTGCCACCTAGCCACCTTCTATGAGCTATTTTTGTAACCTTGTTCTTCTTGCCTTTTTTGATGGGGCTCAGATAGAAAGAGCTGCAGGAAGAGTCACTATCTTGCTATTACTCTTTAATATTTAATGTTTTACAGATTATTGCGCTGGTAGAGAAAACAACTGCTTTTTTACAGTTGAATAAAAGCACTAGGTCGTACGCTGATCCGCTATAGGCTGTCTGAAAGAATGGTTGGCGCAAATCCAGTAGCAGAGAGGGAAACAGGGATAATTCACGTCTTGTCCTGTTCCCACAGAATTTAGATCTCTTTGCTGAGTCTCTAGATTTTGAAAACTTTTTGTTTTATCTATCTTGAGATTATGAGTATTTGGTATGGTGACATCCATTAAAAATATTGTACTTAAATTTTTGTGGATCAGTGTTCTACTCAGGCAATTGTGGACAACATTTGGTCCCGGATAATGGTGTAGTTCTAGTACTGTATGTTGAGTTCTCCAGGACATCTTGAGGTCTGAATTTGTAGTATATGTCTTTGTCATCTGTCAGTCTATAAAAGATAAGCTTCTGCTACATAATTCTAACCACCAGGTCATGTCTTGCTAGCTATTCAGTTGGGTTAACTCTTTACAATCTACAATAATATATCACAGTTTCAACCTAAAGGAGAGATAACCTTTCTCTAATTTCTAGTGACAATGACTTTATACTAACCTGCAATCATAAATCAGTCTGTTTCCACCAAAGAATCCGCACAACTAAGCCATTTGTTTGATGCTTCTCTATCAACATACTGTTGGCTGAGATTGTGCAGACGTCCCCCATGGAGGGACTTTTTATTCCAGTCTTGGATCTTAGCCATTTCACAGGCTCCATCCAGACGCAAACCACTTTCAGTTACATTTGACAGATCCAATGGAATGTGTCTATCCTTTACTATTGTTCAAAGAAGTCATGTTGTGCATTCCAAAAGTATTTCTGCAAGTTTTTAACCTGTTCATCATATGTTCTTAGTGTGTCTGTCAATTCTTTTCCTCCTTTTTTAAAATTTTTTTTATTATTTTAATTTATTTTTGACATTTTTGGTTTTCAGCATTGATTTTCACAGGCGTTTGAATTACAAATTTTCTCCCCATTTCCTCCCTCTCCCCCACTCCAAGATGGCGTACACTCTGGTTGCCCTATTCCCCAGTCTGCCCTCCCCTC